>OMKZ01022685.1:0-11191 GCA_900302535.1 Neoniphon sammara | reverse complement strand
ATGTTCTGCATGATCAGCAAATCCCCAATCACAGCCACAGTCCCCCACCACCCGCCTGAGGGAAGCTGGAGGAGATATCCATCACTCTCAACATGCTTTCCTGCCGAGATCGCTGCAAACGGCTGCAAATCTGAGCTCCTGCGGGACGGGGGATCGGGTGGGGGTGGGGGACGGCAGGGTTTCCTCAGGAGACCGAGCAGAGGGAGAATTACCAGGAGCCTGACAGGGTGAGGGGCCACACTCTGCCTTGTCAAGTCATCAATAAAGGTAAACCCCACTGCGAGGGTTCCTGCAGTGTCAAACAGCAGCACAGGAGGAGACGCAGATGTCTTTTTCCTGTAACTGACAGGCTGTTTCGCAAGTTTCCGCTTCCTGTGTGTGTATGTGTGTGTGTTTGTGTGTGAGCGCCTGACAGCAGCAGCAGGATCTGAGATGACGGGTGATAATCATCTGCTGAGGCAGCTACATCATTTTATCAGGTCCAGTCTGTAGTTACACAGCGCAACGTACTCCGTCACAGCTTTTGGATGAGGCTTTCATTCAAACTGTCTGACTGCAGGATGAGTGCATCCTTCACCTGCTCTCATCTGCTTTGTCTCCACGCCACAAAGCTTCAGATTCCCTGAGTTTTTGGAAAAACGCGTATGATTGTTTCCACCCGCAAAACTACTGACGATGGTGCACAGAAAACATACGAAGCACCTTTACATCTGTCATGGTTATGCAAATGTTGACATGTTAATCTTATTATTTTGCCCATATAGTATTCAAGTGTAGGCAAAGGAATTATAATTGTTAGTAACTTCTCATCATATAATTGAGACATCAGATAATTGAAAAGACTTTGAGGCACATTTCAAAATTTGACAAGACTTCAAAAGCTTTCAAACTCTGGTACAAACCTATTCCTATCCTTTGTTTATGATTTTTCTATTTGATGAATATAATCATTTGATTTTTATGTAATATCTCACATTATACTAAAATGAAGCTGGACAGCCATCTCAACATCGCAAGGACCATGAAAAACATGGCTTACTTCCATGTGACATTCGCCATGGTCTGTTCATCCCTCTCGTGTTTAGAAGTGATCAGATTCATCAAATGATACGATCAAACCACAGGAGTTCTGTTCAGATTGAAGAGTCTGATTAATACGACTTACACAGGTACAGAAGATGTGATTTTTAACTTTTTGCAGCTCATGTTTTATCTCCACCTGCCTGTTTAATTAGCACAATCAAAAAATCAAATTGTCTTTGACTGACATTGAATTCATTCTTCATCTGCATTGATGTGTTGATTTGGATCAACAGTTGCATTGTCATATCCATAATGCAAACAGCCTGACCAGTTTCTTTTCAGTATGTCTGACCTACAGTAGTCTTGCATCGATCTTTGCACATACAGTAGTTTGCCGTGATGTCATTGCAATACAGTTGCTGTGTCATTGTGTTGCATCAGAAGTGTAAAGATGGCTTGCACACTTCTCCTTCGCCTGTGTGCTGGAAGCTGAATAAAGACCGACTCCTCTCATCTCGTCCTTGTGACTGCCGTCATTATGGCAAGCCGGCAGTGTCCTTTCCCCTCAGTGTTTGCATATCGCCGGGCAAATTAACTGTCAGAATTGCATCGTCTGCACTCCGGTTATTGAATCTTGCCGGTAAATTGGTTGTTAGGAAAACCCACGGGGAGTTTCAGCAGCAGGGAGCCTGGCGGGGCCGAGCTTCCTCAGGACGGGCTGATGTAAAATGGATTAGTGGAGAGAGAGCGGGTTTCTTTTCAGGAGGAAAAGGCCAGTGCAGGTGTGTTCCTCCTGCCACGATTTGCAGGTGACCTTTAATTCCAGATATAAGCTTTGTTCCAAAACAACAAATAAAAAAAGGAGTAATTTCTCTGGGGCACCAGATTGGCGTTTGAAATTCACATTTTTTCCAATCACAAACAATGACACTGAAACGCCTGTGAACCATTTTTCTACAGAGTATCTCAGCTTTCTCGCACTCGGCGTCCGATGTGGTAAACCCCAGCCAACTTGCACCTCAGGCAAAACAAACTCACAAATGTGATTCATGATTCATATCGCAAGCAGAATTTAAACCAAATGTTGTTTTGGCAGTCTTTGTTTAACATTTCCTCAGTTAATCGAAGAGCCACTGAAAAGTGAAGTAGGCAGCTGTGCCTCAGTTTCATCTCAGTATGTCTGACCTGCAGAACGTTTGCTCAGATCTCTGCACAAACTGCAGCTTGCATCAAGATAATTGCACCACAGATTGAGTATATATTCTGTCAGAGAGTTTAAAAAAAAAAAGAAAAGAAAAAAGTGTGTGTGTATGAGTTTGCATATCATCAAGGGTGGAAACATCAGCCACCTGGTGGCAGTGAAAAGACAGATGATAAACATGAGACTTTACTGTGCAGTTGGACATGCTGAGTCAACATAAATGAGTGAGACTGGTCTTAATCATTTATTAAGAAGACATGTAAATGCTGAAGGCTTCAGGCCATTGTTGATTTGGAAGCCTGATACCCATAACACACCATTTTTTTCTTGCGCTCATTGTTCCTTGCTTATTTATTTATTTTTTGAGGCCGGTATCAAATTCTGATGTTTCCACCCATAATGGCCGACAATGGTACAGCTACCAATATACAATTTGGTAAGACTGTAGTGAAAATACAGGGACAAAAGTGTTTTTCGTTAACAAAGGACCATGTTAGTTGTAGTCTGTTGCTAATATAAAAGTACGAAAACAATATTGCATCACTACCGATATTGATTTTTAAAGCTAATACCAGTTGGTACTGATAGTTTGTTGATGTACTGGTGCATCCCTGTCTCTCAGTCTCTTTGCAGCAGCATCGCTAAGACAAAGTTGTGCACATTTATTAACTGATTCTGACTCTTTGTGTCCCAACAGTTGAGTGAGGGCCCTGCTTTTTATTCATAGTCCCATTCTCTGACGTGTTTATCTCTCTGTTGCTTCCTGTGGGAAAAGCCGGCAGACGCTGAGTAGAGGCAGTGGGTGTGAAACTGTGCTAACTCCTCTGAGAAGTCGGGCGGGTTATTGGGTCATCGGCACTTGTACAAAGATTGAAAGCCTTCATTTCCAAACGCTGTTTATCCACTTTGCAAAGAACATAGCTGCTGGGAATCATGACTCAGTATTTCAACATTGGGAATAATTACATCCTCAAAAATGTTGAGATTTTGCAAGTCAATGTTTATTTTTATGTGATAACTTCAACAGTTATCTAATTTCTGAATGAAACTTCTCGACTTCAGATGTACTGATCAGAGAAATGGAGTGACTTACCAAATGTAAAGACCTACCTCTTCATAATGCCTTTATGATAATACTGCAATTAAGGCCCTAGTCATGTACACACAATCCAATTATCTTAATTTGATCAAGGTCCTATTCTGCTAATTGATAGTTAGAATATGTGGAGAACTGCGATGTTAGTTGCATTATAGGACACTTGAACCGGTGTATAGTCAGTTGATGACAGCAGGAAATGACTGATCTTACTTAAAGCCTTTAGAGGAACCAACATATGACAGTACACGACATGAAGATGAGGATGTTAAAGCTGCACTACGTAACTTTGCACACTGACGGCTCCAAGTGACAGTGAGACTTAAATTTCTGAAATCTTGTTGAGTAGCGTCAGAAATCTGCACACAGAAAGCAACACATACCAAAGAGACAAGAGAGAATAAGATCTGTTGGTGAGTCCAGTTTTGTTCTTCTAAAGGGAGGAAAACAAGTTCTGATATCTCCATCACAGAAAACCAGGACTGATGGTCCTGACTCACATCACTAGGCAGTTTTGATTCATCACACCCTGTGTTTAGGAAAGTTCCCACCAGTAACCACACCAACAGAACTTCATGTGGACCAACAGGGAGAGTCAGTCAGGTGACGTGACGCTCTGCTGTGCTGCACACACACTTTGTGATTCAGACTGATAAAACAGGCTTGTTTTTACATTTTTTTTGCCTTAGGCAGCTTTAAGCCTCCTCTGTGATGCTTGTAAACAGCTTGCCAGTTTCTCTTAGTATTTTCTGGATAGACTGTGTCCATGTGACTGATGTCACATCGTGCAAGTGGGGAATGACTTCAGATGTAAATTATTGGCAGTAGGTGCCATAGTAGTCAAGGTTTTCTGTTCAATTTATAAGACTTGGCAGGACTCTGGGCTTGTGTGTGTGCGTGTGTGTGTGGGCGGGGTGTGTGCATGTGTATATATTTTGTTTGTATATCCATGTGTGGGTGAGCTACTGCTGCTTCAGACAGAAACACCCCTTCCTGCTTCAAACCGAAGATACTGGGCTCTTTTTCTGCAGAAATCCTGCAGCCAGAGCAGCCAGAAGCCTCCAGGCTGTTGCTTGGTTCAATCAGTGGCTTACTGCTTGGAAAAAAGCAGTTATCAAACATGATTCACAACCCACTACAAACAGAACTACCGTCCTCAACACCATATCTCACCACTGTAAACCTCCGTCTCTGGTAGAGAGCCCTATTACCTTTTTTTTTTTTTTTTTTTTTTGCCCAAGACACTAGGCGCATTCCTAGAAACCAAATGCTCTCCTTCAGCAGCCAAACGCCTTCAACTTCACTTAAAGAAATGGATTTTTGCTCTCCAATGCATCTCCAGAAGTGGGTGGCTCCCTCTTACGAATCCCATGATTGCCAATCACAGCCGAGATTGGATTGCATGCCTCATTTATTTGTTGAACTTGCAGGTAATGGAGTGTTACAGTGGTGGCATCCGCCATCACCATGCTGTGTCTAACTGTGCCACATTCAGCCACTAATGGAGGAAGGTGTGAGGCAACTTGAGGACAGGTTCATGTACATCACCTAACCTGGCCTGACTGAGTGTAAAACCTCCAGCCGGCCATCTCAGCATCATTTTTTTTTTGTAAACTGGAATTAAAATGGTTCAGCAGATGGTTTTCTCCAGTATCCACGTTTCAAAAATGCTAGGACGGCTGGGAAAAACTGGGTGAGGAAAGTGAATAACAAACACTTTAATATTTCGCTGAAAGCTGAGATTGAGCCTAAAACTTCAACATATGTATCTGAATGCATACAGCCCAAATGGGTCACCCAGGTTAAACTAAGTAACATTCCCATGGTCATTTGAAAGGTATCGAATCGGAGCTATGTGCACTAATTGATGAGTCTCACGTTTTTGTTTGTTGTTTTCTGTGATACCGTTTGATGCATAAACCCTTTGATTTCTACCCGGCTCATATTGACGTGTCAGATCTAATGGGCATTGACATCGCTCTGTGTGCCTTATTGAACAAACTGTTTAAAGCCAAATAGGGAGCTGACTGTGTTGCAGGTCAGTATCTGTTGTATTATATCGAGTTAGGATTGATCTCCCTGCTGGTTCCAGGATTACCTCTGTCCTCTGGATAACTTTGAAGAGAAATGTTTCTATTTAATTTAGGGGAAAAATAGTGCTGCACGTTACTTTTGTTTTAAAGCAAAGGCATGATGACTTACCATTCAGAGTCAATATATACAAGACACAAATCCATACATGCTAACACACACATACAAAAACACACACAAGTACCACAGTGAACTGAATTGTCAATCAAGGGGAATCTGCCAACTCTGACTATCGTTTCCTGAAGGTGAATTATGTAAAAGTCCCCAGCTGTTTGGCTCTGAAATATTCATGCTGTTATGGTTTCGCAGCACTTCAGAAACTTATCAGAGACGTCAACACTGCCTAATGGCAACACAACAGGCCATGAATGATTTAGGCCCTGGAATCGGGAAGGAAAGCGCTGAGTATTAGAGAATTAGGCTCGACGATGGAGCTCTAAGCTGAGGTCCGCCTCGCTGAAATCCAAGCAGGGCGGTTTGCTGGTACCACAAAAAGCATGTCACAATCTGAGTCCATTTAATTGTCCAATACAATAAATAAACAGGAATTTGTCTCGGTGACATTGGTGCAGGGAGATATGGATAACCTGCAGAGTTTCACAGCAGATACAGACGGGAAAACAGGACAAGGTCAGATGAGATAGAAATTGGACTATACATATCACTGTGTGTGTGAAGGGCCTTTGCAGTTGGGTCATAAATCTCCTTGTAGCCATGTTTAGCGCCATCATGCAGGTCTGCTGGAGAAATGGCTCTGCACAAAAAAATGTCTAAATATACAGTGACCAGGCAAGAAAAGAAAAGCCTGTTGTGGTGTGGCCAGAGATGAATTAAGTCACTGCGGATGTGGTTGACTTGTTTCTTAATGTAGGTCTGTGAACTGTGACAGGAAACAGTCTTGTGTTCAGACCTTGTGCCTTTCATCCTAATTACTACACAAATGTACAAGTTTTAGCTTAAAAAGCATTAGCTCCGTTAACCTGGACCAATTTTTATCTAGCTAGGATTGGGGGAAAAAATAATAAAAAAATAAAAAGGCTCCTAACAAAAATGGGAGTGTTGACAGGCATGGAATGCCTGGCTCACCTGTAACGCCAGAAGCACATCTACAGGTTACCAAGGCCGGTTACTGAATAGCCTAAAGGGTTGCTGGTTTGACTCCTACATAAAAAAAAGCCCAAATTCGTCCTGACTAAGGTTATCCAACTTAATATACTTAAAGCATGGCTACTGAAATCTGAACACTAGCTGAATACTGGGATACAACTCTACAGGCAGTGGGTGGTATTATGTCACTCTGCTTGTTTCTGTTTTTGTAAATATAATCTTTTCTTTCATTTTTTTTATTAATGTTTCCATCCCAGCACACAAACTCTCTTGTTGAGCCATGGCAGCCATCACTGCCCATGCCAACTACCCAGCTCCTCCTCTTCTGTTTAGTCCAAACGCCATCACAGCACATAGCAATACATATTTATTCCCCTTCACTGCTTTAATAAGGGCTGCTTCATTATAAACTCTCATGACCATAAACCTGCCCCACCTCACAGCTAATTTCCAGTCTGCACTCATGGATAAGTGTATCCGATCCTTTAAAATCCATATCTGTGCTAGATGTGTGCTCTGGTGCTGATGAATGGGGCGTGGCTGAAAACCAACAAAATAACCTTTCCAGAGAGGTGATAGTGCAGGATATTGGACAGGCAGCATTGGGTAAATGTTAATTGGCAGAGGCGCTGTGCGTTCCTGCAGTTGGCTGAGCTTATTCACTGTTGTTCTGGGTAATTTATCATAGATGGGCAGTTTGGTTTAGATGATTTGGAATATAGCCAGGGTCTGCTCTAGTGTATGAAGAAATTTAAATTGCGAATTATGTGCATATCCAGATGGCTTAATTTCCAACAGGGCTATATGTCCATTTCAGGGGAATAGGGGAATAAGTTCTTTACAATGTTAGATTAGAACTAACAATGTTGGAAACATCTGTTGAATAATAGCAGCAGACATTAAGCTATTGCTACGAGTAAGAAAAATAGAATACTTAAGATAACTAACGGCTACAGCTAAACATATTAAAAATAATACAACAGACGTCACTTCGCTTCATTAACAGGCAGCACAAGCTGCTCACATTGTCAGGCGTACGAAGACATGCAATAATGTAAACAGAAATGTAGATATGCAATGCAGCTATTCATATAGACTGTATAAGGATGTGTTAAGGTGTGAATGTTTTGTTAACTAAGACTTGACATCATTGATTATTCAGGCATGAAGCTGAGCCTCTGTGAGCAGGAAGGGGTTGTTGATGAACACACACTGCCTGTTTCTATGCTGGTTTTGACTGGGAACTGATCATTTCACCACCGCTAAAGCTGAATGATTTTGTATTTAGATAGTTATCCTGTTAGCTAACAACTCAAGTGCCAGGGTTAGCTAAGCATCACAACATCATGGTTAAGACATCTGATTTTAACACTAGCTACCGAGCAAGCTAACAACCAACATTAATCAGTAGTGTGTTCAGGTTCAACTGAGCTGTCAAGCTACGGCTCTTCATGTTTTGGAGTAGAGTCAAGACAGTTTACTGTGTCACAGTAAGCTACATGTGCAAACTTTTACTTACTTTACTAAATGGATCTGCACACACCACAACAAGCTGCCTCACACAGTGCTCTGTTTCTAGCCTGCTTGTTGCGTATTTAGATATTATTTAAGGACAGCTAATGATGAAACCAGATGTGGCTGCTGGGAGAGTTGTGCTGCCATGTCAAAGCCTCTGTAGAAAAGATATTCATGCAAAGCCAGAGTGGTTTTGTCTTTATTGGTGTAAATGGCACTCGCTCACTGAAAACCCTGAAAAGAAAAAAACAAACTGATAGCAACAGTATGATTCAACAGTGCGGCCGTTCCTACAGTGTGTCTGCAGCACTAATTTTACTAAAATTAGTCGTGAGTTGAACAGATATCATGCGTGAGTCAGCACTAACCAGGCACTCAAACAGCCACAGACTGCCACAGAAGAAAGCAAAAAAATAAGAACAGTGAAGATAGTTTGCATTGTTATGTTGTAAAATGCAGGGATCTTGCTTAATAACAGCAATAAAGCACTTGCTTTGAATACATTATTTAGTATCTGTAAATTACTGAGGATGCAGTCTATTTAATTTTTTTCCTATATTGCCAACCAGGGATTTGGGTTAAAATCTGTTTTTTCAAATTACCAAAATTTGTATTTTTTGTGAATTTTCTCAACAGAAGGTAATATTTTATTTCCAATAGGTGCATATGTCATGTTTGAATTAAACTTTGTATTCTGAGTAGTTTCAATAAGCTCCATTACAGGGACACTTCTCCACAAGCAAAATCCAAAGCTAATTTATAAAGCAGATAATCCCATATATAACCCCAAAACAGCGTTGTGTGGCATTCCATTCAGCTGCAGGCCTCCTGGATCCTGTTAACTTCCATCCAGTTATCCTCTGAGGAATAATTTAACCTGCTGACTCTGAACACAAGAGCCACACGCCTGGAAAACCATCTAGTAAAAGTGATTAATGGATTACATGGCTTTTTAATTTTCCTCGATGATACATTATCCTTTTATTGGAGAATTTTTATTGTGTTTCTTTGCTTTTCAAGGAGCCAAAGTGAAGCCAAAGTGTTTAGGAAATTGCTATTGATTCAAATATGAAGTAATACCAATAAATGTTTGATTTTCCGCAGCTGTGTGGCAAAAATACTTGATAATACACTCTAGCTTTACAAATGGAGCATATTGTTTACTTTAGTTTTCCAGCAGCCAGTCATCTGTTCTACAAAACAAAAGACATGAAATGACACTAAAATGGTTGATTTATTTAACTGTGTTATCCCATGTGGTCCAGCACTGTTTAATGCGGGGGCTTGATGTTTTTCCTCTGCTTTCTGTGAAATTTGAAATTGTGTTTCATGCAACAGCAGCTAAAACGAGATATCCCCAAGAGAGGAGAAGCTGTTTTATAGTTGTGATCATTAGAGGAAACCTTGACTCGTCAGGTTTTCTATTCACAGCAGAGACGTGGCTCTATCTAGTGGCGTGTTTTACACACTGCACTAAGATGGAATATGAAGGGCCACCTAAAGTGATTGTTATATTTATGAGCTCCTTTCAATGTCACTTGCACACATTGTATTATTTTCTCCTCTTGTGTTTAATCATAGTAGACTAAACTACTGCAGATATTTAATAATTCATTTTAAGAGTGGGCTCAAGTTTCTTACTAAAACTGCAGTCCTCAGAATATTGGCGTCTCTCCAGCTCAGCTCTACATTAGAAGGTCACCCTGTGTATTAACCTCTTTCTTTGTTTTCTGCCTCTGCAGGTTTTTGATCGTGCTGGGATGTTTGATACTGGCCATACTGACGACATTCAAGGAGCACGAAAAAGTGTCTGCACACTGGCTTGTTATACTGGTAAAATCACTGGGATTTGTTTGTTACTATGAACTGTACTGTTACTTTTGATGGATTTGTCATTTGAGTGTCACTCAGTGTAACACTGACATTTTTCATTTGCACTTATTTGCACAGGAAACATTCACCATCTTCATCTTCGGAGCAGAGTTTGCACTGAGGATCTGGGCGGCCGGCTGCTGCTGTCGCTACAAAGGATGGAGGGGGAGGCTCAAATTCGCTCGCAAACCCCTGTGTATTTTAGGTACGGAGGGCGAATAACATAAAATATGTGAACACTTACTAAAACAGAGCAGGACCTGTTAGGGTTCCTTTTTCATGCCAAACTCTATGTATCATCCACTAAATGCCAAATGACATTAACAGCATTCAGATTTGCAAAGAAACATGCACTAAAGACTTGCATGGACATTAAATAATGTAGTACAAGGCACCAGGGCTACCAGTGTTAAAAGGGCGCCTAGTTAGAACTTGTATCGCAATCTGCTGGCGACCAGTGGGCATGGCAGCAACATCGACTGAACTCGGCACAGCCCTACCTAGTGACAGTTGCCAATAAATGGCAAAAACAATCACAACAGTCACAGTTCAATAAATCTACTCAGAGCAGAGCTCCAACAGAAATTTCTAGTGAAGATGTGATACATCACTGTGTTAAATACTGGAATAGTAATACTGCTTTGTCATTGTCAGTTTTTTTCCTCTCTTGCTTGAGAACACATTTGCTTTTAGCGTCTGTAGCTGTTATGTGTTGTGATGCCTGTCGCTTGCTCAGAACATCATCCTCCATCAATGAGCAGTTGGAAAAGCAAGGAGTGGCAAACTAGGAGTGTCTCGAACTTTCAGTAGGCAAGGAGTTTTTGTTCTGATACTGCTGAAAGGCAGAAATCTTAGCGCCAGCCAAGTAGTCGCTGAGTTATTATTGTTGATGGTTATTTTGTGCTATGGGACAATAAACGTCTTCCTTGGTGCCCCTTAAGTATGTACACAGTCAAGAGACTTTGGATAAAAGCATCCAACAAATTGCACTTGGCGTGTTACAGCCAAATCTCATTAACAGTACATTAACAGTACATTAAAGTATTCTGATTCTGATTAACAATGTCTTCATGTGCAGTCAGCCCTCGTTAGGTCCTAATTCTATAACTCTTACAGACTTGTTCATCATCTCATAAAGCGCCAGATAACTTCTTGGGTCAGACTCATTACAGATAAGATGTAAGCCTCACAGTGTTGAGGAGTGATGCCACTCTGAATGCTCTGTGCTGTGTTTTCTCTGTTGTATGTCAGACATCTTTGTGCTGATTGCCTCGGTGCCGGTGGTG
>OMKZ01022677.1:33783-46283 GCA_900302535.1 Neoniphon sammara | reverse complement strand
AAACACACACACAGACACGCATACTGTATTGAAATCCACCAAATGTATTTATAATGTGGATTAAATTCTGAGGTTAAGTATAATGTAAAAACATTTAAGCGTACTAAAAACATGCTCTCTCTGGCTTTCTCATGCACACACGTACCCAAACATACACTCACTCATACACAATTCATATAAGCTTGCTTGCTCTGTACAAACACACACAGCAGGGTGGCTGAGTGAGGTCAGAGCCTTGTGCTTTCCCAGCTGCTGTCTGGCGTCCCACGGCTGTCAACACCTCAGCCACCACAGACTGTATAGAGGAGAAAAGGCCCCGGCCTCGGCCCGTCTGGGGCCACACTGTGCCAGGGTCAAGGGAGCTGGAGAGGCCACACACACACACACACACGCACGTGTAGGACATTTCTTCAGATTCATGTACACTTTCTCCTTCTCTCTCTCTCTCTCTCTCTCTCTCTCTCTCTCTCTCTCTCTCTCTCACACACACACACACACACACACATTACAGAGGTCTCATGGGTCAGTTGTTTCTGTGTCACACCCTAAGCTGTACATTGTAGAGACTTTAACCTACATGGAAGATGAGGTTGGGGATTTGGCTGGGACGCATATGGTGACCTAGCTGATATTTTAAAGGCTCAGTTTGGGGGCTTCAATTAGAGTCATGTCGGGCAAATCTCCGCGCGACAATCTCCAAGGAATTTTCTGTGTAATTACTTACACGCCTGACTAAGCACTACAGTTAATAAACATCGATCCAATGACGGCTTTCTCAGAAAATGAAAACGGAAAGAAAAAATGCAGCCAGTAGGGAAAGCGTGTCACTCGCTGAACGGCCTTGGAAATAGCTCTTTTCCAGTTCGTGGAAACGTGGAGCCAGGCTGAAACGCACTGACAGCTCCACCGGGAAATGCGCTTTGTAGGCATGGCACATTGGGAACATTGGTCCTGCTCTCCTTCTTAATATATTTTTTCTCTGTCTTTCAAATCTCTTTTTTTTTTTTGCTTGAGCTTGGATATCTGTCATAATTCTAAAGCCACAAATTGTAGATTTAGAGTCACTTGTACAGCCAGTGCCCATATCTTGCCATACCAAGTGACTCAAGGAGACCGCCGCGCCTTGTTCCGCTCACGGCGCAGCACCGGGGGCCTCGGGATCATTAGTATTCAGCTCCATATGCGCCTATTGTTAGGGCCCCGGCCGAGGGGAAGGAGGGAGGGAGGAGAAAAGGGAGATGAGAGGAGTGGGAGGCGGCTGATTTAATTTCTTTTTCACCCTCTTTCATAATGCTTTTTCTGTTCCAGCAATGGTGAGACAGCTATAGTGGACTGAGCAAGAGCAGCCAAAGAGGAGCCCAGAAGCTATTCCTCTGTGGAAAATACACAGCGGCGACAGCAAGGGGTCAATTATGTGGAGAAGATGATTACACAATGAATATAACAAGAATAGAGCACAGAAAACAATATTCATAATGACGGGGAAGGGGGAGTATAGGTCTGCTTCCACAGTCACTCGTGCGTAAAAGTTTCCATGGGAGATGCTCTTTTAGGTCTGATGTCATAGAAAAAAAAAAACTTCAGGGATCTCATGTGAATTCTGACATCCCAGGAGCAGAAGAGACACCCACTCCTGAAGGGGAATTTCTGAACTTATTGTATTCACTGTAGTCGCAACTTTGCCCACAATGCAAGAACAGCTGCACTCACAATTTAGAGACGCCAACTCATCAATTATGCGGAGAATAACGGTGACATACACGTGTAAGGCAACCTAAACGCTAAACCTTATCAAAACGAATGATTCATCCTCTTTATGATCTGGAAGGAGCATCAATAAGGGCTTGTTAAGTAGTAAAACCTTTAAAAGTCCATGATCAGGGAACAATGGGCCATTAAATAGTAGGCCTATACCACAAACGGCGGGTGCTCCACCCCCTGATTTCGTTACCCACAGGCATAAATCTCAGCCCAAAGGATAGAAACCCATTACATCCTTTCAGACACAGATCTATTAATCAACTTGAGTAACTTTTTTTGCAGATAAGGGTCGCTCCACACAAAAGGCGCACCCCAAACCAAGAGTCCATCCAACGTCCAAGCTGATAACAATACGTGCACGTTGTAGTCTATATTATTAAGCCTATATTGGACAGGGGTGAAATAGTGTAATATGGGGTAAAGCGACATTGGGGAGCTGCTAGAGTCCAGACAGAAGACACTGGGAGAAACCAAGCAGTGAAACTTCTTACCAGCTGACGTCTCAATGTCAAGTTTTCCTGCCCCCAGCTGCTGAAACACGACAGCTCGCATCTGGAGCTGTTCTGGGGCAGGGGGTCTCCCAGAGCCAGCGCCCCGAGGACCAGGCACTCCTGCCTCTGCTTGCGGAGCTCCAACTCACACAGCCCGGCCAGACTTGCTTCCAGGCGCTCCTTGGTCCGACTGCGCTCCACAGTCACTGGGAAGGAGAACGCACGGTGCATGTCCCCCCCCAAAATCCCAGTCTTTTCAAGATAAATAAAGAAAAAAAAATCCTCAGTTGCTATCTGTAGAGGGAGCAAGATTTACGGCTGCACACGCAGGCTACATAAAGCCATGCTGTGTCCCATTCTGTGTGATAGTACGGTCGCCTTTGAGCACCATGGTTTCCCTCAGACCATTTATGCGCTATACATTTTCTATTTCGCAGCTGTCAAACACAGGACGGCGCTCCGCCCTCTGCGAGCAGCCACGACGAGAAAAGTGGGATTGATCCGCCCCTTGCACATCCAATCTCAGCCGTCATTGGACATTTGGGGTCGGTGGCTGCTGCGTGTGACGTTATCCCATCCCCCTTGATTCATTACACTGACGCGTCGACCTCACCCCTTTTAGTCCAGCGTCAATGGGCCACTTTGAGTGGAGAAGAACACAGTATTTTGCTTCCCTGGAAACACTGAATTGCATAATATTGCAGAAGACTGAGGAATCCCACAGTAATACTGATGAAGCTGCTCTGTTAAGGCCTGGGGTCTGTTAGATTCCTGGGTTACAGTAGGCTCCCTTGATGCTAAGGCAGGTCAACAGGACACTATGAGCCCTATGGTTTAACACTATTATGTAATACTGTCACATTTTTTTCCTTTACTGGATATCAGACTAAGGCATTATCCTTCTCTTTCTCAGTCACTCTTAATCCCATTTTCCTCACTGTCCTAAAAATGAAGAGAAAATCTGTGACCCCGGCATCATCTAAAATGCTGGTCAGGCAGGTTCCCTCTGTCCTCTACAAAATATTAAACTACCAAGCAGCAAATAAACAATAGACCTGCTGAGAAAGCTCAGCAGTACAGCTCCAGAGGTCCATGGCATCCTCTGCCAGCCATCTGCTACCTTATTTCCCACCCTATATATAAATATGGCACATAATGTAAATAGAAATATTTACATATTGTAAATGTTTTCAGTTTGTATTTAGCAGTGTTGTGTAACGAACAGGCCCACTAGTCCAGAGCAGAACTAAAGTAACAGAGGGCAGAATAAACATGCCTAATGAGTCAAATTAGAAACAAGACACATTGCTTTAGTATTCCTATGCATTTTGTTCGGAAAGGAAAGGAAATACAAAAGTTATAGTAGGCTTTTAATAAAGGACTGTTCATTATTATTATTATCGTTGTTGTTGTTGTGATATCATAAGTGAGTATACAAAATGTCTGGGTCTTCTTTATACAAATTCAGTGTCACCCTCTTTATTTATATCTCCCCCTCATAAATGAAGTGGATTTAATGAGCGAAATCAATAAAGGATTATATCTTTCACCAAATATTTTATCCACCCAGTCTATAAGTTCACTGTTAGGCAGTAGTGGTTTGAAGTGAGACAAGGGGGGACCTTAAGAGTTCTCTTTTCATTAGGTTTAAGCATATTTCAAATGACCTTGACACTCCCGAATTGGGAGACTTTAGTGTAAAAAGGTTGTGGTCCCAAAATAACACGGCTTTCAATATTTCAAAGTTGATTTTATTTTTTTCTTATAGTGCAGTAAGTAACAGATGAATATTTCATGTGGCTGGGGACAGGCTTTGCTCACGCGCTCATTCTCTCTTCCACTGCTCTGTAAAACCTCCTGAGGTCAAACGTGTTGCAGGTATAGCAGCAAGGCTAACAGCAATGTTCACTGCTACTATAAACAGGCCACATAACAATATGTTGGAGAAACTATATGACTGCAAAACATGGAGTAACGTGGAGCCATGTCTTCAACAAGATTACAAATAGATGCTTTTTCTGAAGTGAACTGACATCAGAAAATAGCAGCGACTCAAAACAGTTTTTGAGGGCCTGAGATTTTTTGGGTCATTTGTGTCCATGTGGCAAAGGTATGGAGTGATAGCATGCACTCAGATATGGAGTTACATAAGGATAGAAGCAATAAGGATATCTTACATTTTGGTTATATTTGGGAGTAAACAGATTAAAGATTATTTCAGAAATCTACAATAGTGTGGGAGTTTATGGCAAGGGTCTACACCCTGGAGAGAAATATCCATTTGACAGCAATCGGTACAGCATTCATGGGAAAAATATTAAAGTAGAGACTTCAAAGATCATAGCACCAATTTCATCAATACTTTTTTTTATTCATACTTCCCATTTCTACTTCACATGAACCAGAAAGCCACTTTTCTTCTTAGTCTCTATTAGGCAAAGTCATCGGCAAGTCAAAACCCACGCGCAGCGCAGGCTGGATTCTTTTGTCAGTGTGTGTGTACACTGCAGATATACACAACATATACTTAGAGTATACATTTCATGTATAAATTTCACTAAAATTCTCTCTAGAGATCAAAACATACCCTAAAAAAACATACAGTAGAATTCTTTTTGAACAGAACTACACCAGTACATATTTTGTCAAAACACACTCGAAGAAGAGCATTTGCTATGAGTTTGATCAGTAGTCGTTTTCAGGAGGGTGTGTGATTCCTATCACGTGTTAATAACCAAGGTTGTTAGTACTGTGCTGTACTTGTGGGACTACCGCCTTGCCGTCTTTGTGACAGCGAGACAAATACCAATTAATGTAGTCAGTGAAGCGCACAATTCATTAGGTGTCAATGACAAAATGGTGGCATCAAGAACTCTCTAGTTGCCTTGATTCCACAGCTGTGCATCGATAGTAATCATACAATCATTCCTGTAATGCCGATAACTGTGAGTGCACACTTGGAGAAAAAAAAAATACAAAGGCAAAACAATCTGGAAAACATTTGGGAATATCAAATGTGTTGTTTGTAACAATGAGTGATGAGACTTTTGACGGGATTGACGAAGGTGAAAGCCTGTGCAGATTGAGAGACTTCTAGGTCACCTGTGACTGAGATGAGTAATGCCTTTCAAAATGAGGTGCCTACTTGGCCTTGGTGGCCCAAGTAGTGAATCCTAAATTCTGGCTGACAGCAGGAGGTGCATTTTACAGTAGTTCTGGCAAAGATATCACTGTCTCAATAGTGCAGAAAAAAACATTGCAGTTGCCCTAAGAATACAAATCAATAAGGCAATAAAAACAGAGCTGGATGACACTAGAAGGAGAAGTATTACCAACTGGAATGAAAGATACCACTTACTGGCACAACGAACCAACTGTGCATTACCATATCTTGTTGAAAATAGTTGAGAATGTTTGTAATGTCTAAACTAAAATGGTACAAATCAAGCAGTGAAAAAAGAAAACAAAAAAGAAATCAATTTCTTACATGTTGAAAAACAAAAACAAACTCTTAAAGCATTTCAATCAAATTTTCATTTATGATATACCATCATATAAAACATGACCTCAGTATAATCCTTCAGCATAATTAAGCCTGATTGTGAAAGTGATTTCTATAAAACAGAAACATTTCCAACCACTCACATTCAGATCTTCATTTTTTTTCCCCCCTATGTTGTCAGTACTCATTGCCCTCTTAAAATGCGTTATACACACACACGCACACAGCAGGGAGTCCAATCCTAAAGCATGCTTCTCTGTTTTGGAGAAGTCATTCAGTAACACGGCAGAGCAGGCACACTGTCAAGATTTCCTCACACAAAGAACTCACTCCTGCCTAGCCCTGAAACCCACTAGAAAGTCAACAGTGACTCTTAGTCTGGAGTTAGTCTTCTGGGATTTGACACTGAAAAAACACAAATGTGAGATGATAAAAATACTAGTGCATGAGTGTGTCAGGTTTTTCTATGGTGGACACCTGATAAATGAAAATGCATTACAGCGAATAATGCAAAAATATTCAGAATAAGACGATTTTCCAGTGAGAACAAAACAGCATGACCAAAACCCAACTATTCTCAATGATTTTGGCTTACACCTACTGTTACGGTTGGTAAATACTGAGCAACACCAATGGAGCCATTTCCTCAGCCCTGTTTTCACCTCCAGACTAAAACACTGTCATTTCTCTCTTTCATCCTCTTTTTGGAAAGTCTGTAAAGTGCATCACTTTCTCTTTTCTACACAAGGAAGTTTTTTGTCTTTTTTGGAAGTGCTCTGGTCGCTGATTGGAGTCAGCTGTAAGGGGTTTCTGTTCACAAACTCTTAAGAGATGCTCTTTACTGCACCTTACCCAATATATATAGTACATGGAATACATGATAAATACTTCATTTTAAAATAACATGACATCTTGTGAAGGTACATGTCTACTTCTCTCTTTTGGTTCAATTTAGTTGTGTAAAAGTTCATTCTCATGCTTTCATTGCATCCAAGACAGACACTTGAAATGGGCAAGGGGGACTATTATTGTTTGGGTTGAGGAGGGTTTTCTAAGCAAAGGGTGGTTGTGTGTTCGACGCCGAGCCACTAATGTGGTGGCATGGACAAAGAGTTGTCCAGAGGGGACAGATGGAAGAGTTCATCTCCAAAATGCTATATATCCTTTTTTGAGAGGAAAATCATTAAATTATGTTTCTCATTCACAATTGTGAGAATTTAGTCTGCAAAAACATTTTGTATGCCAAGGAATTAAGCTATTATCTGTCATAGAGTACCATAAATTGTACAATTTTTGCCTTCTATCATATTGTAAAAGTAGATTTTTTTTTCAAATGTTGGATACCTCATTTTGGAATAAAACTCTTCATTTGTAAACCGTAGCCTGGTGGGGCTAATGCAAGGCTGCATCCAAACGCATGAGCATCAAAAAGGCAGTTTGGCTACATGTGCCAGAAATGAAATATTGAGAAACACACAAGTGTGGAATGCTAAAAATGTCACACTTTACACAAGACAGCACATATGTGCACACACACTCGCATACACACACACACACACACACACACACATACATACATACATACATACATACACACACATACACACACATGCGTGCGCAAATATATTTGCGCAAATGCACACTCACACTTGCACACTAGACATGTCACAGACATATCTGGCATGCATTTCAGAAGAAAACACTTTTTGTTAGAAATTCTTTAACCGGTCTAGAGCTCTGATAACTTTCCTATGTACATAAATTAACAATAAATATATGTCATGTTTATATATTTTGAAATATATATATATTAAATAATGAAATATACGTATATATTTCAAATATATTCATAGAATTCTTTCTAATTTGAAACATTTTTAAAGAGATATAGTCACAGTTTAATACAGTAATAAAACATAAGAACACAGGTCTCCCTACTTGCCTGGCTGCAGCATCCCTTTTTCAAGGATTAATACCTTTTGATCAAAGTCTGGTCTTTTTTTTCCCAGGCGAACACATTCTTCTCTCTTGGAAGGGTGGGGAAATATGCAATGTAAGGGAATTAACACTGTGCGTAAAAAAAAAGAAATGCAAAGTTAATATGTTCCAGGATTCAGCAGCGATGGCAACGGGATACAGAGATCATTGGACATGATTGTGACAACGGATTCCTATGAATTGTGTGAGAAGGTTCAAAATACTGTTCAGTGATCCCATAAACCTTAGCAGTGGATTTAATTTCTTAGCATCCCTAAATCCCTGTGTTTCTGTTTTTGCTTTGAGGTAACAATCCTGAAAGAAAACAGTGGGTCTACATAACGCCTTCACAATCTGTAGATTCTACTATATAGATTCTGTAATGAAAGGTGGAACCAATGAGTGAATCAGTATAAATATTTCAACACAACAGCCTGCCCTGAGGCCACACAGGGAACCAGCCCTGATAGAGACCATACAGGCCAGGCTAAAACAAGGCAGTAGGGACTGATTAGTGAAACTGAGCTCCCACCTACAGTACTATGCTGGGCATCCTTCAGTGTTTTTGTTGATCCTGGCACTGCAGTGCACTTGAATGACCTCTGACTCTACCGGAGTTTTATTAAAGGGACACTGCAGCGAGGACTTCTAGGGGGAACGATTGGTTTTGGAACAGTCGAGAGAGTGTAGAAAGCCTTTAAGACTCGAAAGGACCTCCTTTCTTTTGTCTCTATCTCTCCTCTTGTCCTGTTCTTCTTTTTTGACACTCACAGACAGGAATTGAACCACATAACACTAACTGAGGGGAGCTAAGTTGACTAAACGCATGCAGCAGTTTTCCTTCATTCTCTCTTCCACTCTCCACATAGCCATGGCTTACAGTAGGATGCTCTTGGATATAAACTCAAAATAAAAGAGAGGAGAAGGAAATGATGATCACACAGGTGTGGCCAAGGTGCACGGGGCCTTAGCACCTTCCCACAATGCCTCAGTGCTGTTGGGGACACCTCAGTTCCTGTCTGTGATAGGGGCACTTCCTGTCCATGGTTTCCTCTTCCAGGGTTGTGACCTCTGTGAGCTGGAGGGGGAGACGTTTCGCACTGGTCCTCCCTTGTCGCTGTTAGGCCAGCTCCCTGTTGGTCCCGCCTCCCCCTTCTGTTCTCTCTCTGTCTGCATACTGGGACACAAACAAAACAGGTCCTGTATTGCACAGCATGCCCTCATGGCCTAGTGGTGGGGTGTCAGTGATAGCGACTTCTCTTCTCCTCAGCTTCAGAGCTGTAGTCCCTTAAGCCAATGCCCCGTTGGAGGTTCACTAAAGAGTCTTTCATCTAGGTAAGAGGAGGAAAAAGGGAGATCAGTGAAATCAGCTTGCACAATAAAGTTGTCACCTTTGCATCAAGTCAAGAGTCACCATGACTTCCCCCACGATTGATGCAAGCTGCCCTGGGTCTAATACCAGCTTTGTGGACCAATGAACTGATGGCGGGGTTAACCCACAACACTGGAAAAGGAACCTCTGCTGAGTCCAATGATGCCTCCCACAAGAGTCTACGACAAACGGTTCATAAGTTATGAAAGAGGATGTGGCTAAAGTAGAGGGGGTGAGGCAAACCACTACCAATGAAAAATGAACTCTGCTTAGTCCAGTGTTGACTCCCACAAGTGCCTAAAACAAAAAACAGGTATACCTTTTTTTTTATACTTGTGATAACTCTCCAGAGGTAGATACCACATTGGCATATATGCAGTGCAGCTACAGAGTCTAACAACAGATTTTTCAGCTATCTAAAATGTGGTGAATGTCAGGTTTTAGTGTTAATCGCTCAGAATAAAAGAGCAGGGGTAAGACCTCACTGCAGTGCAGCTACAAGATGCTGCATTTTGTGCATAAGATAACTACTTTTTTCACCTCATGTCCTTACTATGTAGTCACTATAGCTCTAATGCAAAACCTGCAGCTGAAATGACCCAAGTTCTGCTGCATTCTCTGGGAGCTGTGGAAAGGCACTGCAGGACACATAAGAAATCACTAAGTGAGGCAGAACTAAACTAAACAAGGGAAACCAAACTGATGGAAATTGGGTACATTTTCCCACAGACTGAAAACACTTAATCACAAAATTACTCCTGGAATGCACTGAACATCATCAGTTGATGACATTTGACAGTATAAGAGCTGGGGATTTTTCCTTTGACTACCACACTATCATTTGGTTTTATTGCTGACTTTATGTCAGCAATAAAAAACTGAAAAGTTAACTGGGTCGATCCTGATATAACTTTGCATATTATTATTATTGTTGTGATCCTACCTGGGTTTTTAATGAACTTGAAAATGTGTGTGTGTCTCAGTACCTGGTCTAGTAGCACCACTGATGACTTGATGATCTCTCTCCACTTCTGCAGCTCGGAGTCATGGTAACGCTGCTGCGACTCCAGGAGCTGGGCCCACTCCATCTGTGTCTGAGGCAGTTTACTGGGAAACACGCACACACACACACGCACACACACACACACACACACACACACACACACACACACACACACACACACACACACACACACAATCAACATCAGGGTGAGGCCACTGAAGCATGACTACCATTTTGATGGACTGCCAACAACTGTTTAGTAAATTGTTTCAGTAAGCCAAGAACCATTCAGGGGCAGTTTTAAAAGCTGAAGTGTTTTCCTGCCACACACATCAACGGCCATATGGTTATGGTTGAGTGTATGTGTGTGTGTGTGTGTGTGTGTGTGTGTGAGTGAAGGCCTTTTGAGTAAAAAAAGGCCAAGAACCAAAATTCTGTTTAGTCTCTGCAGTAATAGCTAGCGAGGCTGATTTGCCAAGACTGTTTTTATATGTTTATTAAATGCCTCAGATGTCCCTAAACCATGTCCAACATCTGTAATATCTGAATTCTGTTTAAAGAGTGAATAATAAAAAGCTGCGTGAAATGTGTGTGAGTGTGTGCTCGATGTTTGCGTGTACCTTTCATGAAGCCGCAGACCTTGCCAGGTGGTGAGCGACTGTGCAGAGTACTCCAGCATCCACAGCTTGTAGAAGAGCATCATGTTGAGGAACACCAGCAGAACCAGACTGAAGGAGAGCAGGGAGAGAAAGGGTGAGATGGAAGAAACAAATCTCTGTAATCCATGATAATGCCCTAAATTAGCTGCTCGATAAGTGGTTATGGCATTGAAAGTGTAGTGGGAGTGCTTTTACGATAAACCGCTTTGGCTATGCTGGTTGATCAGTTAAGATATGTACCTTAGACAGATCCTATGGATGGCAATGAAAGGAGAAGAGAGAGGAGTTACACTCAGAGAACAAATACAAACAAAGACACATTCACAAAAAAGTAAAGACAATAATTCTTATGGTAATAGACTAGAATAAGGAGAAAATTCCACAGAGATAATTGGAATTTGATGAATTTATGGTAGGATGAATCAGAGAGACTATATGGGTTTTGAAGCCAACTTGTGTGAAATGAGGGTTTTAGTGTGTTTTTTTGCATATGTATTTGGAGATATCTGGGCATGTGCATGGGTAGATATGTGTGTGTGCGTGTGTGTGTTGCATTTAATCCCGTACACGAAGCTGATGATGAGCAGCAGCTTGGAGACGCTGTACAGAGCCAGGCCTCCAGGGAGGTGATGGTGCTCTGGACTCTGGTGTCTGGTCTGGGTGGAGCCCGCCACTTGTTTGATCCGCTGAATCACGTCCTCATCTGTTGGCGTGGTAACGGGGCTGAGCGCCTCGTCCAGGTGCTGGCTGCGCATGTGCGGGAGGGGCCGTTTCCTCCGCCGGACCGTGGAGTTCTTCACCACCTTGGCCTTAGGAGACGGACGGTGGGACTCAGTCAGCAGCTCCTCCACCTTGGCAAGCTCCACCTCTGAAGAAGAAAGTAGGACAAAGGTAATATATTCATATCACATGATCATTCAGACTCACTTATAGATTCATTAAAACATTTACATGCCACAATCCTCACAAGTAATTACGTGCTTAATCCTCTTCATTCCAGAGGGTCTATTTTCTGTCTGTACAAGTAGGCTAATAATACTGAAGTGCAGCGCTAAGAAATATACAGTAATATGTCACATAAGCAGGCTCACATTCACCTTGTGACCCTCATTAAAATACCATAGGCGGCAAGGATAAAACTCATAATATGATTGATGTCTCACTTTATTCACATTTGTACAGCATATAATACAGTATTTCTACTGACAAACTAGGTATCACACCATATGTATTAACAATGCATTACTGTATGTAAAATGAAGTATATTATTTATTAGGGATTTTGTTCTAATTTTAGATGCAGATCAGAATAGTGATACATTTTTCATGGCCCTACATCTTAACAAGGAAAATGAAAATACATAAAAAGTGACAATGTCCTGGTAGAAATGCAAAAACACAGCTGATGAGATTTTTTTTTATTATTTTTGAGCCATTTAAGCTTCAGTCAAATCAGGCAGGACAAATGAGTGTGATCAAAACCAAACACTCAATCAAGAAATACTGGAGTTTACCAAGATGCCGGAAATTCTCGTCCAGCCCGCTCCAGAAGTTCTTCTCAATGAAGCCTTTCACCAGCCCCCATGGCTGCTTCCTGTAGCGCAGCTCTGTCGATACCCTGAGAGACAGACAGAATTAGAAATGCATGTGAAGCACCGTCAACTCACTCTAAATCCAAAATCCAAACAACTTAATGGATGCTAGAAGAGAAATACATGTATGTGTAAATTCATAT
>OMKZ01022677.1:0-21946 GCA_900302535.1 Neoniphon sammara | reverse complement strand
GGAACAGTCACAATATCGAGGTGCACCTTGCTTATGCACAGTCCATGTCTCAATTTAGTTTCAAGGCTTAAAACTCCTGTTTTAAGCTGTCTCCTTCCTCTCCTCCACTATCTATATATTTTCCTCCAAACTGTAGATTTAATTGTTACTAAATCTGTTAAACAGAGAGAGCAGGCAGTCCTAGTATCTTGTACACTCAGTGTATACTGTGCTAGTGACCCACTTATGTTGTCTGTAAACATGACATTTACAAATGTTAGGTATTAAAATCATACAGCTCAGAGCAACATCAAATGTAGATTACCACTTGACGTGCTCCTCTCATACAAGTGAATCAGTAGAATAAATGAGAGTGAGTAGGCTAACTAAGTAGGTTGAGTGCATCAGAAAAAAACATTAGACAGCTGTGTGGACTTTGTGGACCGAGCCTATTTTTAGCGTAAGAGCAGAACATGCCTACATGTTCAACAACCACAAAGAGGTTCATGTGTTCCTGTATGATTGTCATACCTGAACCCTGAAGCCAAGAAGGCCCAATGTCCATGTATATTAAAGACATGGGAGACAGTTTGAGTTGGGGTGGAGGGAAGCATGCCTAAAAGTCCCATGCTCCATTCTCCTGCCATTCAAAGGCATTCGAGGCTCGTCCAGAGGCCCTTGTGATGGTCTGTTGGTTTGTTTAGTACAGTGAGCAGCCCAGTAGACTTGTTACCACCTGTTGCATACCAACATTACCAAAATTAGACGTTCAAGTGGCGACAAGTGAAACCCTTCAAACCCATGTGAGGGATTACTAAAATACAAATCCAGTACAGTTCTCACTGTCGATAAATATGCTGTTCCAGGAAATAAGTCCCTGTACGTGTGTCTACACTACATTGTTTTAGGCAGACAGATATTTAATCTATGTGCAGGTCAAAAGGCTAAAACAAACTTTTTTTGTAGTCAATGTGGCTTTGCTATTAGGTGGAAACAAGGCTGACTGGCAGTCAATGAAATGAGAAGCAGACAGGTGGGAGGGACATATCATCCAACCGGTCTGAGAAAAAGGAGAAAGCAGAGAGAAAGAGACAGAGAGAGAGAGAGAGAGAGAGAGAGAGAGAGAGAGGGTTGCACAATAATACAAGTCATGCTTACTCTCAGGATGTGCTGTCTTTCATGCTGGGGAGAGAGGGAAAAGTATACAGACACAGGGAATAAAAAAGAAAGAAATAAAACAATGTAAAATGGGGAAAAAAGGAGTCCAACAGAGGCACTTATGGAGAGACATTGTTGAGGGGTATCATGTCCACCACTCTCATTCCTACACAAACACCCAATGGGCTTAATCAGCACAACAGGCACATCTTCCATCTTACAGAAGTTCATGGACATTTTTGGCTAAAATCTTTGCATCACTTCTGTATCAGAATAGAGTTTATTCAGCAGTTGACCACTTGTGAAGAGCTACAATGGCATCAAAAATAGATGAAGCACACCACCTGGTGGTAATATATAAAGTGACTATTATTGTTCTCTTCTTGGCTTCATGTGAACAAAGATCTGTGGTCAAATGTTGCAGCATTGTAATAAACTCTCTGATGGTTTACCTCCCACTCTAGTTCACCTATTGCCTGGATACCTACATACTGTACTGATGGCCCACCTGTTTCTATTTTAAGACCAGGCTAATCCCAGTTTAGAGGACCAGTCACCCACACTGGTGATTTGGTGTTCATGTGGTTGCAGTAAACAGGGTCGAGGCCAAGAACCTTTCACCTCGAAAACAACACTCCAAAAACAACTCTGAGAGAGTCTTCAAAGAGGTGTCCACAGAACATACGGTACAGTATTGTACGGGACAAAAACACACACCAGCCTGCAGGCTGCAGGCACACACACGCACATTAACACACGGACACACCCTTGCTAGACACAAATACACTGCACAAACATATGAATACAAACATACAAGCCAATGATATATAGAAAAACAAGGTATGACTTACGTTGTACCAGCTTTGGCTCTTCTGTAGAGACGAAGGAGAGAGAGAGAAAGAGAGAGAAAAAGAATGTATTTAACTCAATGAAACTAGTAAGTAGCAGGCTAGAGGGCACATCACACAGTCAACACACACACAACCACTGTGGGTGCGACATCTGATCTGATCAAACACTGTTTTATTTATAGCAGGTATGAAGGTCATACTTCATAGGACTGCCTGCCAGGAGTCACAGCAGGCTATCCAGAACTATTTAAAAACCTGTTACAGTGACCCATTTCTGTGGTTGGTTACTCAGTTGATCTTGAACTTTGCAAATACTTAAGTAAATATTGGTTTCCAGGGTGCAGTGTTCTTTAGGTTCAGTCATTTTTGTATGTAATATGGTTCTGCAATTGACAGAATAGTGACAAAACCTTTCATCTGAATCATTTCTTGATTGAAGGAATATGTGGTGAAGATTTACAAAGATTTCTGAAGAAAACCGACTCCCGAAATTGACTTACATTAATTTTGTGAATTCACTGCAACTCTGCTATAGAGCGGTCCAGTTTCAAGCTTAAAATCCTGCAGTGAATTATCACTTTTGATCCACGGGTTCCCTCAGCTGACAAGTGATTATAATCTAAATGGGGTTTTGGTTAAAAGCCTGAAGCAAGGTCTGTGGTTAGACAAGCTATAAACAGTTTTAGGTTTCATTCTGTCACTAAAAGTTGCTAACAAATGGCTAAATGCCTTAGAAATTCAACAACAGATGGTTGTTGCAAAATCAAGACATCACTACGCCAAGAACATCACTATGCTCAGGAACATGCACTCTCTCCAGTTGAATGAAATACATTTTTTTTTAAATTGTGGGTTTAATGTGTTAACTTTAGTTTTGAGTGTTCATGAGGGTAGCCTAGCATTAGATTTTTCCTAAGAGGCTTATCAATTTCATTTATGGTGAAAATCTCATGAGAGCAGAGCCAATTTAAGAGCAAAAGCTTTGTTTTAGCTTATTAACACGTAAAAAAACACTAAATAGTGAACAGTAAATGACTTGTTAAGATGGACAATTTTTGCAGTCTATGATTCAAAATACTATCTAAACTATCACTTTGTCTGAGCTGCAGACACAATGAAGAGATTCTGTTGCAGATTTTAATAACAGCAGAGGGCACCAGAGATACAGTGTCTTCATCATGATCATGACAATACAACATATCCCAGCTACATAAACACATTTTATGCTCTATAAGTCTAAAAATAGATACATTATAATATAGGAACTCCCAGAGGGGGAACATGCAGGTGATCATCCAGCAGGTGAAAACAAGGTGGAGGGTATTGGGGGAAAAGGTAATGATTGGTTGTCAGTGTCTGATTAGTAGCACACCAAATAAAATCACTCTTTTTGGATCAGAGAAACATTCACTGCATTCAAAAAACAAAGTATATAAGGAAAGAGTAAAAATAAAAACGTTTCCTACTTTACTGCTCCTCTTTATATTCAGTTACATATGGAGCTTTCACAAAAAGACCACAGTTTGCAATCTTTGTTAAATAACCCGCTAGTCCTATTATTTGCTAATTTTATGATAACCAATAAAAGTAGAACATGGCTGATCAAACATTTTAACATTCCCTTCATTTAGGTTGGCAGACAAACAGCCTGTGATGTGAGTTCAACATATCGTATTTCCTCAAACAGTGGCCGGGGCCTTTATTTACCTCAATTACAGAGGGCACAAGGCTTTTATTGGAGGCAGGCTTTCATTTGAGAGAGGCTTTTTTATTTCTAATTCCCCCTGTTTGATAGTATATTTGCTCACATTTTAGTATGAAGCCTCCTTGTTATCTGCTTCTGGTTTTTGGATTGACTACCCCAAAAATGGGAGAGGGGGGAAGTGCTGGCATTCAGTGTGCTTATTTTCCCCCTCTCCCAGTCATTTTTTTCTCTCCGCTTATTTCTTCTTGTTTTATCCCTGGCCTGTATTTAGGGCCGGCCTTTATTTGTTCTTGTTGACCACGCTCCTGGCCATTATTGGACACCCAGCTTTTATTTGAGGAAATACGGTATTCCATCACTATTTTTGCCTGTGGTTGACTGAATTTTGTATCTGTCTGATCAGGTTTGGCAGCTGGGAGCTGCAGTAGCAGTCCAGGGGCCTGGCTGTGACGATAGCTGGGTTAATGTGGGTTAATCTGATTTGAAGGTGACAGTGAGGAATTACTTCGAGGCTACTGTTTCCATAAGGTGTGTGTGTGTATGTGTGTGCATGCACTATTGTGTTTGACTTTGTACAGTCTGATGCCTGTGAGCTCATGAACTTTAAGTGACTGCAGAGAGACCATGTAGTGTAGTAACTACATGAGGGAGAGAGAGAGAGAGAGAGAGAGGGAGAGAGAGAGAGAGAGAGAGACCATACAGACAGACCTAGTGTTAAGCAGTATGTAGTTTTTTCCTGGACTTTTCAGGGCTACGTTTCTACTTTTTGTCTTCATTCTTTTTGTCTATCACTTTCCTAACATATACAGTTTCAAAAACTAAGTCTAAACTAGTGAATCTTGAGTGAAAAGTTGGCTTAAAGGTAGAGAGGCTAACTAATAAACATCCTCACAACTGTTTCCAAGCCGTTCCACAGGAATTATGTGCGTTGTGAGAGTGATGGTTTCAAACCCTGTTGAATGGCACAGTAATCTCTCAGAACCAAAGAGTCTGCTATTAAACTTTCTGAATCACATAGAGGGGGCTTGATTAATGACCACTAGAACAGGCTTTTAAAAATGCTAAACCTTCCTCGCAAAGACATTTTTCAAAGGAAGGATTTCACACAAATTATATCACTATACTTTCACATCAATTCAGGGGGAGGAGAGTACTGGAAAGGAGACAAGGGTTTGAAACTGCTAAAGGGAGACTTAGTTTATCTACAAAGGAAGAGGTATAAGGGGGGCTGGGATTTAATGGGACCAGGGACTGTTAATGGGTCAAATGAAAAAAGAAAGAAAGAAAGGAAAAAAAAAAGAAATGCTTACTTTAATCAGGTTTAGTCTGTCATACTGAAAGAAAAATTAAAGAACATGAATTGTTAACCAAAACAGTGAGCAACATGAAAAGAGAAAGAAACAGAAAACAAGAGAGAAAATGATGGGGACCAATCAGGTTTTGGTCTATTACTCTGCAATAAATTATTACATACTACTCTAACAGTTTAGTGTCGCCAATGCTCAGAGATCTGACACTGTATACTTTCTGAAAACCTTATTGTGCCACTAAATGTGACTGTCACACTTTTTTGAAGGCACAGACACATGGTTTCAGATGACATAGCTACTCTGCATGTACTGTAGCTTGTCTGTTACATCAGCAGCCAGATTTATTAGCGGTGATTCATCGTCACTGCTGCAGCTCAGCCAGCCTGGGACGGTTTGACTCTTTCTGTGAACGGGCAGGGTGCCCCTTTTGGTGGATGCACTCTCTTATTTGGATTGCATTAGTGCTAGGGTGACAAAGCTCACGTTGCCTGGACGACCTCACGCGACGACTGGGGTCATGTGACCTCTGCTGACCACACAGGCTCACGTGGGGGATCGGGGGTGTGTGTGTGTGGGGGGGTGAGGGCTTGGGCTGTGGCACAGAAATGAGGGGTGATGTAATCAATTGGGGTATGTGTGTATGTGAAATGAACTGTGCCACTGAAGCGTAGCAGCAAACAGAGCGTCATGAGGCTACTATTAACACTGTCCTCCCTTTTACTGCCTGCATGTATCTCAATCCATTTCTCTATATTTATGCAGTTTGTTTGACTGTCCGTGTAACAGAAATTAATACATATAATTATACATTCTCATTAGAGACCCTATAGATTGATAAATGGGCTTTAATGCATATGGCGAAAAAAATATTTGATGAAATCTGCCAAGTAAGATAAGTAGCAAATTGGCTGCTATGTGACAGTATGGGCCATGCACTACAACATGGGCTGCAATACAGTAGGGGCGGGGGGGTTTATTTTGAGACTCTCTCATGCAGCAAAAGAGAGGCTAGTCAAAAGATGATGTGGTCCTAGAGTTTTTAGAGTGGGATGCTGGCAGGGGTTTTAAGAGTTTACTCCTCTAAAATCTGGCATTTCTACAGCATCACAGACAGAAGGGTGCTATTACTGAAATGTAAAAACTGGACAACTCTTAATGGATTTGTATGTAGCAGAAAGGGGGAAAGGGATAGAACACAGGTCAAAGCAGAAAAAAGAGAGAAAGGAATTTAGGTACTTGATTGCCAAATTGTGTAATTAGGATCTGCTAGATTGCATATCCCTTTAAAGCAGCATAGCAGAAAAAGAGGGAAGAAAAGGAAAGGAAAGGGTGTGATAGTGTGCTGTCAGTTTCAGGAAAATGCCATCTGCTAGGAGTGTGGGTACAGATGGGGTTTACAATGGAGGCAATGAGCACAGGGGTAGGATGGGGTCAGCGGGAAGCATTGCGCACAAGGTTTGGTCATTTCCACAGAGCAGCTCACAAGACAAGAGGTGGGGCACAGGGAAGGTGGGGACAGAAATATTTGAAAAACAGAAAAGAGTAATGCTTACTTTGGAAAGTCGCTTGTGAGACTAGCATGCAATCAGGAGAAGAACAAAGAAAAATCAGATAGAAAAAAAAACAAAAAACAAAAAAAGAAAAGAAATAAACTGCAAGAATACACAGCTGAAGGTACCAACAAAAGAGCAGAAACAGTCATTGTCATTGTTGCACACGTTATCATATGGCACATAGCAGCAGCAGCAGAAAAAGTAAGAGAAGGCGTGCACACTGTGTTGTGGAGGAAAAAAAAGGACCAGAAAAAGAACAAAATGACAAAAGCAACAAGTGACTCACAACACCAAGGATGAATGAGGAGAGAATGAAAAGGGAAATGGAAGAAGGAAATGACATGATTTATGTTTAACATTTTGGGAGCTCCACAAATGCAATTTAGGAGGAAATCATTTGACAATGACTCATACACTGGGCATACGAAATATTAGCAGCACCTACTCTTTCTGTGCACCACACTGACCACGTAAGTCAAAGTAAGGGGAGGTTCAAGGAGGTCTTTTAAGACGCATATATTGTGCAAAAATGGGAACATGCCAACATTTTAGAGGGGTGCTATTAATGTTTTATACATTCAGTGTATCTTCCTAGTTACTCTTTTTGTCTTGTTCCATTTTCTCCACTTTCTTGTTCAATTTAATATGTTGAAAATCTCACATCTGGAACACCACAGAAAAATGATCAGTCAGTTTCTGTCTTTTCACCAGATTTCATGAAAATTCATTCAGAGGTTTTGGGATATCCTGCTGACAGTCATCAAACTAACAGTGGCAAAAGCATAAACTCCTTGGTGAAGGTAACAAATATGCCACTAGCTTTGACCTCAAATTATTGTTCCCACTGATTAGATTTTGTGTTGGAAAAATCTAATCAGTGGTATCTGAGATTAGAAAAAGAGTCTGATCCATAGTCCACCCCTCACCTTCACTGTGGTGGAAAACTGAACTGAACTAACCTATACGAAACTAAACTAATTTCATCTCAACTCCAAGTCTTTGTAAAAGGATAAACTGATCCAATACAATGCTACGATACTTCCTGTCATTCAGTTGTAGTTGTAGGGAAGGAAAGGCAGAGTAATCGAGGACAGTGGAGTATGTGGGATGCAATAAGGGAAGGCCAGGATGGAGAATAGAGTGAAATCTCTCCTGACAGGGGATCTTTATTGACAAAAACATTTAAGTAGCTGCATGGGTGTCATCATTAATAGTCTGGATTGGACGACTACAGTAGAGTACAGTGGTAGTAACAGCTCAGTAATTACATACCAAAATGTACGTGCCAATAACCACTCAGGAGTATATGTCACTAAACTGGAAAAAAACAACGCTGACATCTATTTGCAGGGCTGACTGAATGAGTGACAGTGCGGGCTAGCATATCATTTGACAGTAACCTATTAGAGATTCAGGGAGAATCTACACATCGAGCTTCGAGCTTATAATGACAGTATAACATCTAATGCAATATGGTGGGCTGATGCTGAGGTATGAGGGGGATAAAATCACTATGAAATGGCAAAGAAAAGCACACAGCTGCTAACACCATGCCATTTCACTTGTCTTACTGATTCGCTATTACTTAAGACAGGAAACAGATAACATATCATATTCCTACTGTAAATAAACATGCTGTCCTAGTCAATTACTGAATACAGTATAATCAATCCTATTTCATGCCCCCTCATGTTTATACTGTTTTACTCAGTTTGCATGAAATTAAGTTGATGTGTGCTTTGAAGGAAGTGTAGATTTGAGGTTGTAAAGAAGATGTTCTGTTGCTTTGGTCTGTGCTAAGTCCAATGTGATTATATGGGTCAAAAGAAGTGGTAAAAAGCTAGCTGTGTTTCTATAAATTGATTCTGATCACCTAGTTTTCACATACAATCTTAATGAGTTGTAGCTTTTGCTGGTGAACTATAAGTACAAGTTATCTGGTCAGAGGTGATGCATGGGCCAGTTTTGTGTGCAGTCCTAGAAGGAATAAGAATTTACCAGTCTAAATGTAATCCATGTTTGTGAAATTGGCACCTTGTGTCCCACAGTAAAGCCTTTCACTATAGCCAATCTGTCGAGATGTTAAAGAGTTGTAAGGTTGTGTCCACCAGAAACTTCTAATCACAGCGCATACTCTGCTCAGTAGAAAGGACACACTTGACAGAGCTGAAAGCTTAGTATGGTTTCAGTGCTCAAAATGCTGAACTCTATAAGTTAAATGTATGTCAAAGTTGGGCAAAGGAACATCAAATTGGGTTTCAACCGTCGCTTAGCAACAACAAGAGCTGCGACCAGTCCGTCCCAAAAGCATTTGTTTAGTGCTGCTATCTGAAAATGAGGTGCCTAGTGGACACAGGGGCCAAGTTCTTCTACTGAGCTTTATATGGGACTAAATATGGAACTGTTTCACAGAAAAGGGTTAATCCTATATTACAAAAAAATCCAGTGTTTGCAGCTAACCTTACAGGGATAGTTCAGATTTATTGACACAAGGTGGCATGACTTACATGCTACTAAAGACTTACATGGACATTTTCTCTGGAGTCTCATGGTCAGAGTTGTGGCTAATTGTCTGAGCAAGGAAGTGGCTAAATAAATGGCAGCCAACAGGGTCAGATAATATTTTAAACCATAACGCACTCCTAGCTAGCTAGGGAGAGGGAGAGAGAGAGAGAGAGAGAGAGAGAGAGAGAGAGCGAGAGAGAGAGAGAGAGAGAGAGAGAGAGAGAGAGCGAGAGCTAATTGAAGAGCACAACACTACTGCTGTTGCAAGATAATGTTTTTGGCACTTCTGCTTTATTGGACAGGACAGTAGAAAGAGACAGGAAAGAGGGGAGAGAGGGGATGACATGCAGCAATGGGCCTGGGCCGGAATCAAACCCGGGCTGCTGCAACAAGGACTAGGCCCTGTGTATGTAGTATGTACTCTTCCTAGTGAGGCATTCTGGGGCACCCCGGTTCAAACAATTTTTGCAAGTTTTTTGCAGCTTAAAATGTTAACCATTAGCAGACCTTGTTGACTGCCATTCATTTAGCTCCCTACTGGCTCCTAATTGGCCACAGCAACGACCACGGGCATTTCCTCTTCAGATAATGCCCATGCATCAATATCACGAGTTTGTGGCAGTCATACCATCTTGTGTCAATAAATTGGCACTATTGCTTTAATCTCTAGCTGTCACTAGCATCAAGTGTTTGGTGCCAAAAAAGGAAAAAGTTTCACTTGGGTAAAAGACACCAGTCTTTTAGTCTCTCACCTTTGAGTTCTTTCCCCCGCTTCGTGCTGACTGCAGGGAGTAGGTTCTCTGGACGACCTGCTCAGGAGTGGAGGGGGACTTGTCAGAGGAGTGGTCCGAACCCTTCTCCACCATGTTCTCACCCTCCTGGCTCTGTGGTGTGGGAGAGCGTGAGCGTTTGCGCAGGACTGGCGAGCAAGCGGGTGTGCTCCTGTTCGAGTTACTGGCAGTGCTACAGAAAGAGAGAGAGAGAGAGAGAGCGACGGAAAGAGAGAGAGAGAGAGAGAGAGAGAGATGGACAATAAGAGAAAGATCAGCTACTAATTCAATGTTCTGTTTTCTTATTTTAAGACAAATACCAAGATTCTATGTACTCTTAAATATTATGACATGCATCACACAAAACCACATAATTATGTAAGTGTACTGTTTATGTAGAAATATAGAGCAGATTGTGAGTATGTGTTAGATTGAAAGTGTGAATATGAGATCATGTTGATTACAACACTAGAATGTCCACACTGACCTGTTACCCACTACCTCTGTAAATATGGGTAAAATCCCACAATGCCACATTAGTTCACAGATCTACATTACATGTGGCCAAACAACCCAAACACAACAACAACTTCCTCAGACTTACATCACTCATGGCTTAACAGGCTTGGAACACCACGTGCTACCCTGGCTAGTAACAGCTAGGTAGCTAACCTAAGCTAATACTGGAAACCGAGAACAAAAACAACAACAACAGCAACAGCAGCAGCGAGGGAGAGCAATGCGGCACGTCACACACAAGTGGGGGATTTTCTCACTAAAGAGCTTTTTGAAAACACTTCACTTTAAATCGCACTTCAGAAGGAACAAGCAAATCAATATGTTTGTTTTGCACCCCATCGCCAATTTGATTGAGAAATGCACCGGGTCTGTGGCTGGAAAAACATCCACCTCAAATCGCCTTGACCCTGACATTTATTGAGCTGTTGAATAACAAATCCCTTCAAACATCCGCCCTTAACGAAACTTCAAGCTCTTTCTCCACCCTGAAAAACAGTTGTATGGCTGTAGCAAAGCCATGGGAGCCACAGTGGGAGACATAACAAGGATTAAGTGATCAGAGATACAAGGCCATGTGTAATGCCCCAGTCCCACTGCCACTGTCACCACCTTAGAGTATAACCTGTGATTTCTCATCTCAAATCAACAGTGTGGCATGCACCATAAGATACGTGATCACTTCAACATAGGGATTTCCACAGATAATAGCACTCCAGCTAAGTGGAAAAGGATTGTTGTCTTAAGGCAGGTAGTCCCTGTCCTTCCATGGTACCCAAACCTCCTATCAGGTAGCCTCTGTGTTCCAGCACTAGCCACTCTCTTCTAGTCTAGCACACACACTTGCACACACACACACACACACACACGTACACACAATAGCTCACCAAGGAGCCTTCTCCCCACAATGACTCGGCCTAACAAAAGGCTCTGTAAGTGATCCGTGTGGCAGTGTGCCCGCCAGGCCCGGTTACTTGACATGGCGTTATGCAAGCCATTACGTCACGTCCGTCCAATGGCTGTTGTTGGTGACCATGAATTATACTGCTCTACTGTTACAGCTGGGGCTTCGGTGTAGCTCAGGCCACTGAATCATAACGCATACTGTTGACAGCTTTTGTCTGAGTCTCAGGGCCTGCTCCACCAGCTGTAGGCTGATTTGAAATGGCCAGCAGAGCTTTCACATCTGTTTAATGCATGGATGACGCATATCTGCTATATTATGGTTCTAATCACATTTGTTTGGATGATTAGCAAATGGTGCTCCGTTCAGTGCATGACGGTACATCACGTTCTTGGCACTAACTACTAATTAGTCCATACTGACCTGATTAAGAGTGCATTTTACTTATAATCTCGATTTTACTGTTCGGAGTGCAGAGAATCCACTTCTGTAACAGCAGTGTGGCGTTTCAGTGCCATAATGTAAATGCAGGAACCTCCCTGTAGCTTAGGTTTGGAATATTTGTACATCCTATCTAGGCAAATTTGTCTTTTGACACTTAACATGATTTTTGTTGTCATCCATTTTCTAACAAACTCGGGTTTATTATGTGATGTATGTTATCCATATGGTTATGGTGGGTTATATAGACATATGCACTAGACTAGAAGGAAGCAGAGTGCATTGATATGCATCCAGCATGATAACCTCTGTCTGAGCCAGGGGGCTGTCTGGGTTACATGCACACACAAACACACACACACACACACACACACACACACACACACAACAATCCAAATGTCGACATTCCCGTGCACACACACTCGAATGCACATTCACTAAAGTCAGATGCACATAATCACCAAAGATGGTGGATGTGCAAACATTGTGCAATTGTAAATACATAAACAAACAAATAAATAAATAAATAAACAAACAATAACAAATAGGTGTTAACCCTCATACATGCGCTTGGTCAGGGGCCAGCCTGGCCCAGGCCTTTGGCCGTTTCCGTAGTAACCAATTGGCCACAGACCACAAACAAAGTTGTTTTTCTCAAGAACTGCTTATTACTGAAGCAAAGTTAGTTAAAAATGCACTAGGTCATATAACTTGCCTTTTGTCCAATGGAGCCAATACACTGAGAACAGTGTATTCTGTGTTTTCCCAACACACATTGTGATACAGAGAGGCAGACAGATTTTCTCATCTTTGGAAGCAGAAAATACACCTTAAACCTATAAACCAGGCTCCTCAAAAATACTTTAAGAGCGAGTGTCATTTGACAGCACTGTCACCTCATGTTATTACAGTGTCAGACTGCTGGATTTAGTCATTAGCTTAATCGCTATTTTGAGAAAAACTTCAGTACTTATTAGGCATAACACAGTGGGTGTCATGAGTGGAGAGACCAATCCCATACTGGAAAACGCAGGTTCAAGCCCCCATGCCGGGAGAGTTTCCATCTTGTGTGTCCTTGAGCAAGGCACTGCATGCCCCAAGCTGTTATTAACAGCAGCTGATCCTGTTGTGGAGTGGGCAAGTGAAAAGTGAATCAATGGATTTCTGCATGTTTGTTATTATTATGCTACTACTAATAATTATTGTTATAAGGCAAGCTAAATGAGCAGTTGGTTCGGGCCATGCATTTCTATTCAGGCAATGACAGATTAGTTAATGTTACACAAAAGTCTCCTTTAAGTTTGGTTTACTGAATCTGAAAGCAAATGTGTAAGTTCCTCACTTGCCATCCATCTCAACTCAATGACCTTAACTCAAACCTACATGTATCACTATGACCTTTATTGTGAACTACATATTCAGTGCAGGCAATTCAAACACTGGAAAGATATCTATCTTAGCAACTCCATCAATCTGCAATAATCATATGTACCTGCACCTGCACACACACTGCTGGGCACAGAACATCTTTTATACAGTACGCCAGTGGTGCTCTGCAAAGCCACATCATTTTCCACATCACATCCTGGCAGGGTTGCTAGCACTCTTTCATCACTCTCTCCCTCTCTCTCTCTCACACACACACACACACACACACAGACACACACAGTTATCACTGTCAGAATTACCCAACTAAGTACCTAAGATCTCTTATTCTCTCTGGTTTCCACAATTGTGTATCCAGGCAGTTAAATTAAGACCAAAATCTGATTGTTAATGATGGCTTGCCAAAAGCCCTCTTGAGCGAAAGGGGGTGGAATTAATCTAAAACACTATAACAAAGACAAAAATGGACATAATGAATAAATAATAAAGGGTATATACAATAGTGGGATAATAATTTAACTTTTCAAAAGACTGTCTGAGAGGTGATGCATTCCATGTTTAAAAGCTATGGTTGGATAACAGCCCCATCCAAAAAAGATTCACGAGGAAAACAATGTTACATAAACCAAATTGGTAATCAGAGCAGATCATTTCTCCCCTTTTCCCTCCATGCAGAAAGTGACAGGATCTCCATGGTAACCGCCACTAGTGGTTTTTATTTTTTATTTTTTGTTTTTCAGCTGAGTAGGAATTTACAGCTCACCTCGCCTCTTCAGATACATGACAGTAAACAATGGGGACACGGTCCATCATCAGCATATGAATGATTTAGCCTGATCAGTCATTCACATGGCAACGTGCTCTTTGAGCCAGCAGGATACCGTGCAGAGTGAACACGCAACTGATAACCTGTATAGAAGCAAACAAAAGGGTCTTTCACTGACACTTTGTGTTAATAACTGCTTCACGAAACAAATACTGAGAGTCTGACATGCAGCATTTAGGAGTATCTGTCAATGGATCTTGTCTGGACTGCACTGCAAAGGGAATTAAAGCACAGCACAATGTATTCTCTAGTTTTAATACAATAGAGACATCTGTTCCTACTGTAGATGTTGAGTATTACTATCTGCAACCAAACAAAAGACATATGTTGCTGTACCAGCCATTCCCGATGGCTTCAAAATGCCATGCCTGAGGTTATAACCATAAAGGAACAATACACTTTATACTCGCTCTAAATTAAAATTTGTCCATTCATAATCAAATGTAGCTATCAAATATAGCTTATTACTGCACTAAACTGCTGAAAATAGATGATTTATATGCTCACATGAGCTATGAACTTTCATTGATTGATTGGAAAGCTGCAGGCTAAATTGTTGAGATAGAGAGAACAAACTATTTAACAATTAAAGAGCCATATTGCTTAGTGCACCTCCCACACAACTACAAGACACAAACAAAGCTCAGCTTAGAGTGAATATTGCTATAGCAACAGTGAACAGAGAGAGAGAGAGAGAGAGAGAGAGAGAGAGAGAGAGAGAGAAAGAGTGGTTTAAATATTCAGAGTGTGCGACTAAATATACTCCACTGACTCTGCTGTTGAGAACTGCTCTCAAAGATGGAAATACAGCAGGGAAGCAATTAGATGGAGACAATGCATCATGGCTGATCTCAGCTTAGCTAGTGCACATTTAACTGTTGGTGGGGTTGGGTATTTTTGAAAACTTAAAAAAAAAAAAAAATTCAAATTTGATACAGCTTTGAGAGTACCTTTTTGTATTGAATGTGGGGATATTTCATTCTGTAGTTATCATTTTTTCTCATTTGCACAAGCCACATTTTTCCAAAAAGAAAGGTTACAGTAAAAAGCAAAGCAAAGAGAGAAATCCTGATATTGCATATTAAAATAGCAATGACAGTATTTGCAATGCACAACTGAAACAGCTGGAATGTGAAGTTTTTCATGGCGCTTTTGAATACCCAATACTATGTTTTTGGTAATATAAAAGAATTATGATCTGCATGCAGTTTAACGAGCTGTTTTTATGATGATAGGGATAGTGTATTGCGACTGTTATAGGTCCTCACTTACTATGTCTGCCATGCCCAATATCTTCTCCCATTGCTTGATTATTAAAACATTAAAAACTCAAATTTTGTATGGTGCAGCATGCTAATTTGCATACTGGGCGAGAGGGATCGGTCCCCGAGGCCTGAACACAGAACTCATCTGCATTACAGAGCTCTGTGCTGCGAGACAGTAGACTGACATCAAGGAGACATGGATCAGACATGAGCCATACATGTCAGTCATACAAAATAGGTCAAGTTTTTACATACAGTCCAAAACAAAGAAAAAGAAAAACCGGCAGGCTGCTTGCACCGCTTCATTACAATCTTTGCTTTAAATAAGCTCTAAAGCTTTAAATCCAACTGGGCTCAAGCTGTCCAAACGCTCCGCTTCACAATAGCGTGAGTTCCGGGCCTTTCTGCGGGCCCCAGTTGTTTTCACTGTAGTGTTTTGCTGACCCTGGAAAATACCCATCTGGCAGTGGCCCTTCAGCTCCACTCTGTTTAAAAAAGGCCACAAGTGGATCAGGGTGACCAGCAGTAAGTGCGCATGCACACACACAGGAATGCACACAGTTACACGCAAGCACATGCAAATACGGGCATGCATATGTACACATACCGTACACACACCCATACACTGCTGAGACCCGTAACATCTGACAGCTTCCTTATCCAAGTTGAAATGACATGCTAAGCATAAATCACACACGTAATCTTCCATCATCTTACAAGCTCACCACCCCTTAATTTTCAAACGCAGTCCCAGAATGTATATCTTATATAACTAAACCTACACCACCCCACCCACCCACATGCACGACATCCATCCTGACGCACACACACACACATACACACGCACCAGAGTCCGCCATACCCCTGCTGAAAGACACAGTCCCTCACAGCTTCGCCATAGCAGCCCTCAAGGCAGCGACAGCCCTCGTTGGCCACCGCCACACACTCAAACACCACCACGTCGTCGTACACAGCCCCCAGCAGGGAGCTGTTCATCCAACGGATCATCCCACGGACCGTGCGCTGCCTCCCTGCCTTTCCCTTGTCTATCTCCAAGTGAAAGAGGAAGGGTGGTTAAGAGGGAGAAATGGAGGGAGAGGAGGGAAGAGGCACGCGGGGAGATTTTCCTCAGCAGGCTTAGGGCCACTGATCTTCCCCTGCCTGTTCTGATCTCCTAATTACCAGCTTACATCGCCCTTAACGCCACCTGCCAAAGCAGAGGCATCGGTGGTCCGAGGAGGAGCTGCTGCCCACCCCCACCTCCCATCATTCCTCCAATGTTCTCATCCTACACAGTACATGTTGATCTTCCCCCACCGGTGAAATTAATCACCATGCAGCCTCCATGTAATTCTGGCTGTGTGCAGGCGGGCGGTTGTTCCCGACACTAACCTGGTCGTAGCCATGTAGAGCAGCTCCGCAGCGATCGGCCCCTTTCAAACGGCTTCATTCACACAGCGGGAGCCGTGGATGAGGCGTGGGAGGAGGAGGAAGGGGAGGAGGAGGAGGGGAAGAGGAGAGAAGAGAGAGGGATGAGGGATAAAGGGGAGGAGGGTGGACGAGTTCCGGAGCATGCCAGGAGGAAAAGCAGGAGGAAGCGGATGCAGAGGAGAGGTAGAATCTATTTTGCCAACAGATGGAAAGCTGATGATCAGTCTCTCTCTCTCTCTCTCTCTGTTTAATTGAAGCTGACTGCTCTCCCTCTCACTCCACAACCTGCACTCTCTCCCGCTCCCCGTGTTCCTCCTCAGCTCTCCCAGCCCTTGGATCGTCCGCCTGGCTGCTGCCTCCGCTAGTATCCAAGCAAGGCTCTTCTCTCGCGATCTCTGCTCTTTGCTCACAGAATTTCACGGGTGCAGACAGATGATAGATGGAGAGAGACCGACCACGCGAGAGAGAATGTGAAGGGGGAGAAAAATGAGTGAGAGAGAGAGAGTGAGAGTGAGAGAGAAAGCGAGGGAGAGAAAGAGAAAAAGAAAAGAGATGGCTTCCACTTTGCATTCCGGCTTCTACTTGGTGCTGGTGCACTGAGCCTGCTGGTTCCTCAATTATTCATGCTTTTCATGAATGGAGGGGCTGACATCAGTGGCATTCGGGTCACTTTACATTCTAAGCTTCTCCTAAATCACACAATAAGCAAACCCAGGCTTTCAGGTGAATGTAGTGTATAGGATCACACAGACACTGGTCCACACCCATATAAAACTCAATATGAATGTGCATACATTGTGTAAACAAAAACATGCAAGAGAAATGGGTTCAATCAATTCAGAAGTGATTTTTCTTTCAATTTCAAATACTATGATAATGCAATTGAAAATTGAACAAAAAATGAAATGAAATGAAAATGAATGCAAATTTTTTTAAATGAATGACTTATCAAATAAACAACAATTTCAGTTTCCATTTTGAGAAACTTGGTAGCAGCAGAATCTGATAATGCTGCAAGCATTCCAACTAGAGCGCATTAAATATGTACCAACTTTCAAGAAACCGAGCATGACTGGAACATTTTGGAGCAGACTAACATGCGATTCTCCCTAAAGGACAATGCTTTTTAACCGTGCAGCATGATGTAATAACTGAAGAGTAAACAACAGAAAACATGAAATATTATCCATTGTGCACCATTAGCATCTATTTTAAGTTGTGGTATCCAGACCCACAGGCAATCAAACTGCAGTTCAATGCATTGCAAACTACTGCCACAGTGAAAAGCGCTTACTACATTTGATTTCACTTAGATTTATTATGCACTTAAATGAAACACTGCAGCATTATCTAAATATGCTAAAACATACATGAGGCACGCTGATTTAAACTCCAGATGAACCTCAATTCCACTTTTGTAGAACCGAAGGTTAACAACACAACTTTATATTTATCCTTGTTTAGTCATTATGCTGATTATAACTGAACTACTGAATGTCCACATTAAATGACTGAAATCAGAGATGTTATTTTATGGCCCCCCACGCCAATGTTATGACAAGAATAAATCGAAATTAGATGTCCTCCATCTCTTATTATCCTCACATTCCTGTTCGGTAGTGTAATGTATTTGATATTGTAAGAAAAACATGAATCTCTACTTCCATTCTAAATGAGTTAAGTTGATTGGATATATCAGTTAAATCCATATGGCTTAGTCTTAATGACGTAAATCCATTAAAAAGATTTCTAGAGTCTATGTGCCACCATCCATCCCCATTGTAACATAATTGTAAATAACAATAGGCTGTTATTAAATCCTATTTATTTGCAATAGGGAAACAAATCTCAACATGCGGTGGACATATATCTTCTTCTTTGTCAGTGTATCTTTATTTCTGATTCATTCCAAGTTCCACTGAGAATACTAAGGTCTATGTACAGTAAAAATCATTTACATTTTCAGAATGCAAAGCTGGCACTGCATCTTTACATTACAAGGACGGAAATAAGTGTCTGAGTTTACTGTGGCAGACTCCTTTAACAGATCCTTACTGTATTTTAAGGTTGTGAAATCAAAATGAATAACTTTGTTGGTTCAGCTGTTAAAAGCCAATGAGAGAGTTGAATGTCACCTGCTGCCAGTGTCCCAGTGAGTCCATGAGCTCTAGTGGAAAATGTCACCCACACCCTAAAAGGCTTGAACCACAGGGCTGGAACCAGTTCACTATTGGGTTACTAGTGTTATGGCAGATTACACACTTATTGTAGCGTTTTTTAGCGTGTGTGAACTGGTGAATGTGTTTCACTGGCAGTTCATATGTAAATACAAGATAAAAGATATTTCTTTAAAAATATGTCAGCTACTGTATGCTACCTATAATCAAACCAACAGACTAATTGTGGCCTATGAAAAAACAATGTGCATGGCATTTCTGCTCCTCATTCTTCTCTAACTCTGGTATTTGCGTACCATGTATAACGTCTTATCAGTGCTACAAATTCGGTGACAAGTGTCACTAACTTAGAAAAGGTTATTCTGATTCTTCTAGAAGAATCAAACAAAACAGACAGATGAATCAGCAATCACCTCGGTATCTTTTATTTGTGAAAAGAGCCCAACAAAGCCTTGAGGTCTGCTGTCGGAAAGACTTGACCCTGGGGCGGCAGCAATGCTGGCTGCCTCTGTGGGAGCGCTGAGCTGAGCCGTGCTATGGAACAAAGGGAGTCGGTCCACCGAGCTGGACCACTGTGTGCCCAGATAAGCCTGCCGAGCCTCACACCAACGACTGACCTACTTAGGGGACCTCTGTTCTCCCTTGTTGTTGCACCCAGGGGACATACAGATGGTCAAACTGACCACACACTCACAGATTCAGTATGAAATGAGCAGCCCTGGGCAGAGACGCTGTTCAGTACAGATTGATGAATTTATCTAATCCTGTGATGGTGATAAATAAAGAAAATCAAGTTCACCTCGAGCCATTAGAATGTTGTCAAGCAATTTCTTCAACTTTTTTTGGTCTGGATGTAGCAAAAACAAACTATGGCGTTATTAGAGATTTTTTTTTTTGTCTCAGTCTTTCTGGTAGGGAGGCGCAAGGTTTATGGAGTTGCCATGGTGACGCCAATGTGCCGACGCCTGGCTGCATCGGAAACGTCTGTCAGTCGACTGTGTTTTGGCCCTGCAGTTACCATGGCAGCCCGTCAAGCCATTCATGTGCACCGCCACTTGAGGGGTTACCAATGAGAGACAGAGAGAGCTTGGAGGAGGGTGTGTGTGTGTGTGTGTGTGTGTGTGTGTGTGAGGGGGGCGGAGGGTGTACTGCTGAGTGTTTGGACCCATTAGGCGCTAACGCACACTGTTAGTTATCTACAAGCGCTGGAGTTTAAGTGCACTTTGCAGGGGAAACACTGTGAGCATGTTCTGCTGCGTACCAAGTGACAGCACTGATCAGTGAGGCTCCCTATGGGTGATACCTCCATTTTATCCACACAACTACCTTTGAGAACAGTAGATACTTTGTCAAGTGGGGAAAGAATCGGCCCACAGCATTTTCTCCACAAACCTCTATGTGTCAGTGAAGCATATAACCACAACTTAGACCATAAAAATCAAACAAAAGTAAATAAATTAGGTGAAGCCCATATATGTCATCACCTACAGCAAGGGTTCTTAAAACTATTTAAACCTAGGACCCATGTTGAGTAATTTTGACCTTCAGCCCTTGACTTAATTAAACTGACTATTACTCTTGCTGTGCGGTAACCCATCACAGGCAGACATGTAGCTCATTTTTGGTATTTTAAGAAACTCTGACCTACCCCTGAGTACAAGACACAAGAAATCATTTACAAAACCAACTCTAATCAAACAGGCTGATTTAAATTCAAGACTGCAATGCACCCCAATGAGGAAATTTAAGGACTTAGGGTGATGTCAGAGAGGGGTGGGAGGGGACAGGAAATAAGCTGGCAACTGGATAAAGCCTCTGTGGGACACATTGTCCCAGTGGGATGGGGCACGGCCACTGCCATCTGCAGGGGATATACTGGCGGAAGGAAGCAGGCTGGGTGACACAGAAGGCTGGGGAGAGAGAGAGGGTGTGGGGTTCAGAGAGAGAGAGCTAGTTCAGGGTATGTGTGTGTGTGTGAGAGAGATTTTAGTGACGGTTGGAGAAATAAGGCGAATTGAGGTGTATGGGTGAAATTCCTTAAAGGTCTTAAACTCACACTGAAAATGAACCGTGGTTCAAGCCATGAAAAGGTGCCACACTGCTTGGATGAAAGCCGAAATTAATGTCCTTACGTAACCGTTTGCTGAAAAAGAAGGAATGAGTCATTCTGGATTCAGGCTGTAAGGACGGTAACTGGCAACAACTTGTCACTATATATGAGGGGTTTCATTCCAGAATGTTATCCTTCTTTGTAAATATTTTGCAAATCTGAAACTCAGTCATTTTTTTAAAAAAAGGTGGATGATTCTATCCTCAAGCAAAGGTCTTAAAATGGCTCATGTTGTAACTGCAATCTATATTATGCTTTCAGATCCTGCCAGTCATTTGTCTGAGTAAGTGTCATTTTCTTTCTTTCTTTTTTTTCATATATTGGGTGCTTCATATGGGAGCAAAACTCACTGTACAACACAGAGTGACAGGTGGATGACGATGATTAAACACACACTATCACACTATCATCCTGCTCATCCACTTGTCTGTCACGCTGGGACTTTCATGCAACTTTTTTGGGGGGGGACAAATTATCAATTTTACTTAAAAAAAACAAAAACAAATAACAAAACAAAACAAAACAATCAAACAAAAACAAAAATACCTAGAAGTCCAAAAAATGTAAACACAATAACTTTCTATATTAAAAGGCGATTAGATGGCTCAGTAAACAAAAGCCTATTTTTGCTGGTGTACAGTGGCATTAGTGATGCAAGACAGAGAGCAGGTTATTACTGTGCTTTTAAAAAGCTTAGTGGAAAATGGCCTTTTTGTTTGGACAGGATTCATGTGGAAAACAAGCGCATGGAGCACAAATGTAATGCCCATTCATCAGGGGTCCATCAGAGAGAGGTATAATGGGAAAATGCACACACGGGTCTGTCCCTGAACGCTCACAGTCCATTAATGATGAAGCTGGTAGATACTGAGGGAAAAAAAAGCAGCGTTCCCTCCCACAGGACAACACAACTGATGCTTAAAATGTGCTTACAGGGTAGCAGGTGCATCTGTCTGCGTGCAAAAGTTATTTGATAACTACAGTATACAAGCAGTAGACATAAAGCATGTACACAATGTAGTCTTCCTCTCACTCCCATTTTTTTTTTTTTTTTACAAT
>OMKZ01022672.1:0-18225 GCA_900302535.1 Neoniphon sammara | reverse complement strand
ATCAAATAAATCAAATAAAATTTCAAATTGATGTGGCATTTCCCCTGATTACAATCAAGATACATAGAGTGAATCCTTGCATTCTACTAACACATTTCCAACTTTGGTTTTATATCATATAAACTAATCCAGTGCAAGTCTTAATGGGATATTTTTCAAAAATTAAAGCTTCTGCAGGTAAAAATAATTTAAGAATGTCTGTAAAGGTTCAAATTCTAGGTTTGACCCGTGTTACTGTCGTCAGTTTGATATGCATTGAAGAAGCCGGTGGGGTTTTCTAGCACTTTAGGACTCACCTGGTCTCATATTCATTGACTGGACATCCATTAACATAAAGACTCCTGTGACATGGGCCTTACCATCACAGATCAACCGCCATGTTTATCGGCTGGCAGCAGGCATTTTAGGTTGAAGACATCCTTAAGTTGTCAACAAAGTGAACTTGAGATGAAAAATGACTGATCAGACCATAATACTTTATCTCATTGCTCAGAAATATATAGCTTGATTTACAGTTTACATTACTCTGTTATTTGCCTCATACTGCCATGAAAACTGATATAAAGAGGTCATTGTCAGACCTTTTTTTAAACGCTGATATATACTGCTAATTGGCACTCAGCTGAATGTGGCACACCAGTTAATGTCCTTACTCTTGCAGTGTTTTGATCGCTTTATCTGCTCCTTGTAAGTGTCATCTTCTAGTGAACTAGTGAATAATAATGGCAATTGCATTGTACTTCTCATTGAAGCAGTTTATGTAGTTTTTCATACATAATTGCAAGCAACCATGAAAGTGCAGCCACAAAAATGTTGCATGCTTAAGTGTCCCCCAAGGGATAAACATTCTTGGTAAAGTTGACTTAAATGTTGAAAGATTCTCAAATAATTTTCTTCATTAGAAGCACAAAAGAAGAAAAAACATGTATTTTCATTAAATGACAACCTTCATTTAAAATAATTTGATTGCCCTGTCTTTTCCAGCCTTTATGGCTTATTTTTAGCTCGAGGCTGCCACCACTTCTGCAAGCACAGATACAAGCACACGTCCACTCACAGACACAAGGAGACACTGCCACACACCCATGCACACACACACTCCTGTATTCCATGGCATGGAGTACACATCACCAACACACACAGAAACAGACACGCAGACACACACGTCTGATCAAAGTTCTGCTTCATATGCAGCACTGCAGTGTGTTTAACTTTTCCTGCCTATGTAACCTTCACTGTGTCATTATCGATCCGTCTCTATTTGTATGCAAAGCACCAGCGGAGGATCAGACACCAAACACCTGAGTCTAATCCCAATCAGTAGGATGACATGGCAAAGTTGCTCTTGTCATGAACAGTCACCAAGGACTGCAGAGCCAATGTACCGTTCCACCTGAAACCAACAACACCCCGGTGGTCCCCAGTCTCCTGTTACACAAGCTGCTTGTTGGTCAGTGAGATCAGGTTCCAGTGCTGCCTTTAGGTGCTGTTGGAAATAAAGTTGACAAGTTGAACATGCATGAACAGCTGAACAAAGCGGTAAATATGAAAGTCAGAACTGACACTTGAGTTGCCAGTATGTGTTGTTTGCGGTATGTGTTCAGGGACATATGGCAAACAGAATGGAGGTTATGTCAACAATTGAGGGTAAAAGTGATATATTGAAAGCTGTAGTACAAAAGGTTTTATATATAAATAAACATTTGTCACGTTCAGTCTAATGCATTGCAAAGCTTCGGTCTGTGGCCACATTCCTTGTGCTGAGTCACCTTTAGTGATCTGTCTTACATCCACTGCACTGTGTAGGTTCCACTTGACTTATGTAATTGAAATTAAAGCATGGCCAATTACCTCAAGTGACTGTTCCATTTTTCACATCAACATTCAAAGCCATTTCCCTGTGTGATCTGGAAGGGTATTTTTCAAGCAGCATTTAATTTACCGTCACAAGAGGCAGACAAATCATACACAACTGTAAAGCTCTGCGCTGCAGGTTTAATTAGTAATTATAGTAAATAAACAACAATTACTACCTGTTGTGCATTTTCCTCAACATCAGTGTTCCACTGTAGCACAAAATTGCTCTAGAAACACAGGACAAAATTTGTTATAATGCCACCAAAAGCCCTTATTTATTAGTAGGAGCAGCATGTGAAGGCATTATAATAAGCATTGCAGTCAATAATACTTGGAGTTTCTGGATTTATTTTATGTATTTTTATAGTGCATTTCGTACCTTATTTCTGTTAATTTAACTGAATTTTTACTATATATCCATAGTTTTACTCTGCAAACTTAACTATGCATTGCTGCTGCACATTTTATTTTTTCTGTAAAACACTTTAAATTACTTTTGTGTATGAAATATGCTATCTAAATAAAGTTGCCTTACCTTGTCTGCTAAGTGATTTAGGTACAGGGGTTATGTATTGCACTGTATTCATTTGAACACTAGATGGCACTTAAGGTTAAATAATCAAGTACAGTCTGAGATTCAAAAATAATGAATGAGAGTTGGTGTTTTCCTTCAACACCATGGGACAGCAACCCTCTTTGATTTTTGACTTTTGATGTCTTGAAAATCTGAAACACCTTCATACACTGAAGGCAAGTAGCACTTCAAACAGATTTATTCTGTTTGACAATTCAGTTTGCTTTGAGGTGCCTTCCTTGATCCATTTTTTTTTTATTTTTAAGCAAGCAGCTTATTGAGCAGAGTTGAAACAAATTGTCTTCAAAAGAGACACTGACTGAAAAGACATCCTGCCTTCATCACAGATATGATGACAAGATGTTATTCAAAAGTCATTTCAGACACTGTGTTTTCGGTGTCACCTCGACATATCTGATGTGTCTCAAAGCAGAGAGAAACACTTAAGTCAAATGAATCCAAGTCCACATTCTGTACGTATTGTAAAATTCACACACCTTCACATTCACACTCATTCATACACACATGCACAGAGAGACAGACACAGAATCACAAACACTCAGGACAGAAACTGAACTGTGACCACGTAAGATGAAACAAAAACTTTTCACATGGCTTGCTAGATCAGTGGAATTGGTTTAAATGTGAAACAAAGGGTTTTCATATGAGATTATGGAATAGATTTAAAAACATAATTTTTGCTGCGTGCTCAGATACGTTCACAGTCCAGTCATATGGCAGCTGTATTGTGACTGCTCCACTTTGTGAGTTGTTAAACTCTTCTAATGAGGCTTATGTAATTTAGAAAAGCCTACTTGGACGGGATCATTTTAGGGCTTTAATGGATCAGTTAGCATGCAAGGATTAAGCTGTTTGAATATTCCCCCCATAGTTTTCTGTATTAGCGCCAGGGGCCCCTCCTAATACAAACACAGGGTCCAAGTCATAATGAGATGATGTTGAACTCCAACAGTTTTGCTTCAAAATGACATAATGAGTGCACAATTCATCAAAAGTGTGACACTTAGTCGAACAAAGTCATAGGTAGCACAAAATAAAAAATAAAATAAAATACTTTTTTTAAACAATAAAAGAGTGGTTTAAAAGGTAGGTTTGGTATTTTTCAACCCAGGCTGAGAAACTTATGACTTGGCCAGAAACAATTGCCCTATCCTCTCTATGTTTTTAGGCAACACAATTTTGTTTTCTACTTCCAGTGCAATGTTTAGCAAGGCATTTATAAGCCTCCCGTGTCAATTTTGAACGAAGTTAATACATGGACAAGGAGATAGATACTCAGTTTTATACATATATGCATTTTTTTTGGTTTGGGATTTTCCATGTTAGCTAACATCTGTGATGTTAAGTCCAACAACCAGAAATACAAACACAACGGTCAAAATAGACGAGATATATGAGGTGAATTGCAGAAGAAGTATGAAGTTTTAAGAAGAAGTATTAAGTTTCTCATCACTACAGGTAGCAGTGAGGTTATGTGATGTACGATTACAGATGATGGGATCAACATTTTAATATGGCCTGGGTTGAAAAATACTGAACCTTTCCTTTAAAACAAGATTATGTGATTTTTAATGCTAATGACTCCAAATGGTAATGAGAGGTAACTTTGATTTTTGAGGTTTTCAGGACCCAAATATGATGTAATGTGATATTAGTAAACTGCATACATGGGGCATTAATGTTCACCAACCAGGCCTGTCTGTGATGCTTCAAAAACCAAAAAAAAAGATATCAAAGAAATGAGAAAGGCAAAATATCTAACATTTTTAATTCATCACTTCCTATTTCAAGATATTTTTCCCAGTGACCGTAGCCGACACCTGAATTAATAATATGCTGAGATGCTTCTTAACTCCCTTATCACATTTTGTGAGTTGTGTGTCAGGAGGGAAGGGGTCAAAGTTCACATCTCTCCATGACTGCATGGCAGCACAGACAAATAATGATCTGAAGTCCATCGTGAAGACTATTTCATATTTAATGGCAGGGTGCCACCCAGTGGTTCTTCACAATTCATGTCAAATTACAAGTCAGTTCAAGATTACTATGCTAATGCATCATAGTGAATAAAATGTTGCTCTGTATTTTTAGCCAAGTACCACAAAGTGATTTGTGTATTGACCACAGGCAAGTTGCAATGTCACACATGAAAAAGACCAGATTCTGGGAAATATGTTTTGAAATGTGTTTACACAGGACCTTCGTTCTGTAAATGATTATATAAGCTTCCAGATTCATCCTCCGGACACAAACGAGCTCAGCTTAGTGGGAGAGAATCTTGGCTTCTTCTTTCCTCTCTTCCTGCAAACCAGAAAGAGGCTTTTCACATTTCGTTTTGCTTGGAGAGCCTCCCAGAAGGAGAATAATTGTGTTTGTAATTTTAGTACCAAGTCTCACTGATCAGCTTTACAGAGTGTCACAGAGGCCTGAGGGGTTTTCACATACAGTAGCGGGCCAGGCAATCACCAAGTCACCCCCACCCCCCACGCACACCTCCCCCTCCTTCTATCTCTTTCAATCTTCACCTCCCATTGAGCTATGGCCTGTGGTTTGATGGCCCAGTCATCTCAAACTGTAGCATTTGTTTTCGTTACTAGCCATAGCTATTTTTTTAATGGTTGGAGTTAACCATATGTCATTTCACAATGGATTATGTTAAACGATATATAGAAGTAAAACAAGAAGCCCTTACCCATCAGGCGTACCACCTTTATACTGTCTGAGGAAAGGAACTGAGTGTTTGAATGTGAGCAGTGGTTACCCTAGAAACACTTCACCCACTTTTTTCTGTCCCTGTTTTGCAAAATGTGGTTCAATAGGGACTACATGTATCCAAACCATCATATAAATTCACTAACTGTTATTAACAGTTAAAGTAGGTCTTTTGAAACCTCAAAGGCCATGGAGATGATTTCCAAGTCACCACAAGTAATTTTTATTTCAAGTATTTTTATTTTATTTTGTTTTATTTTATTTCTTTCTGTCATATTTCTGACAGGATTTAGTTCGGAGAGAACTTTTCAAAACATTTCCAAGAGCATTAGGACAACACTGGCCATTTTTACAACAGCAGTACTGAGGAATTTTCTCCAGGTTAATCACATTTTCACACACGCTCTCTGTATTTAGGCTGCTAAAAGGTCTAAATCTGTCATAGCAACATAATTTTATAAAGCAAAGTCTACCAGGTGCTTTGAGTCTGAGAGTACCACATTTTTACACGTAGCCCTTTTGGTGTTATTGACAGGTTTATTACAGGAATAATTAACTAGGCAGAAATTATGAAAAGGCGATTCTTAACCAGCCTTAATAGCCTTAATAGTCTTGTGTCCCTCACTGCTAATTCAAAGCTTATTTGGCTGTGTCATGGCCACTTCTCATCATGCCCTGAATAGAGTGACTAGGGGCATGTGACATATTTGGTGACCATTTCTGACTGAGCGCTAATGATCGACTGGCACGCAAGCAGGTCGTTAGCCAGCCGGACGAATTAGCAGGTTGCATGCAAAGCACTTGGGACCGGGCCAAAACTGCAGAATAGTTGGGTCATTTTCATTCTTCCCCTCTCCCTCCACGGCAGGGCTGTTGGAGGGAGGCGAAAGTGTAGATAATCTTATTAGCAAAACATAACTTTTGCGAGAGCTTTAGTTTAAACCTCCACTGAACATTTACACAGTGGCTTAAATTCACGCGTGTACCTGCACAGACCCATTGCATATCTGAAGTCACTGCAATATGAAAAATCCTCTAAGTTCGGTATCATATTGTTTTCATGTGATAGTCCTTATTCTCTGCACAGTGTGAAACAATAGAGTAGCTTTTCCTCTTCATGCTAGTGGCCACTTGAACCACCCAACCACCCTTGCGCTTTGAATAGTTAACTCTTGAGTTGACCTTTGACCTGACCCTTAGAAGTTGCCCTGGAGGTGTCACGATCCGCTTAGGATCCTCTAACTTGTGATGTTAAACCAAAACAATGTTGATCTGTATGGTCATCTACAAGCTTTGATCGCTGTAATTTCTTCTTTCAGTATTGAGAGTAATTTGTCCAGTGCAATTTCTGCAAATACATAAGTGGCACTTGGACACTGAACAATTTAGTGGGGCCATGAGGCAGACACCAAGAAATATGGAGATTTTAACATGAAATTGCATGCTGTATATAATATCCAGACTATACTTTGCAAAGTCTGATACATTTATCCATCTCTCTAAGCCAAAAAAAATCCCAGCCCCAGGACTACTGAGCAGATATTCAACCCTAATTGTATTTGACATTCATAAGTATGGAATGTTCTAGTCAAGTGCTGAGACAAAGCTGGGTGGTCTGCAGATTGGCTAGGTGCAAGGGGACAAGCAGGGAAAAATCCTCTTAATAAAGTTAAAGCTATGATCATCAGAGCTCGCCTGTAGGTCGCTAATGATCAGGTTAGATGGGCTTGTGACTCAGAGCAGAAGACAGGCAGTGTCTCTTAGAGGGTGTCAGCAGAGGGTGCTGCTCACCCCTCTCTACTGATTTAACAGTAACCATTGTGGAGATTTTTGTGCTTTCCTTTTATTTGTAATGACTTCAATGTTTAAAATTTTAGGATTTTATCAGATAAGTTGGGATAAAAACCATGAAAATATTCGTATCTTTTAATGCTTTAGAAGTGCTGGGCAGAGAGAATCAGTCCATCCTGCACAGACAAAGCTGAGAACCTGCACCCTATATTAAATAATTCATAGTATGTTATCAACTGCATTTCAGTCCTATGGGGCTTCTTCAGCTCTTCATATAATGAAGCACCTGAATCACCTGAACACTGTGGGCTCTTAGTTTATGTAACTGATGGTCATTTACTGTATTTTTCTGGATTCTCTTTTGTCTATGTGAACTCTGTCCTGATTGGTGTGCTTTTGGTGAAGCTCTGTAGGATCAACATAACACTATCAACTGGTAATGGCAGTTCAACTAGTTATTACTATTATATTACTATTATTACTACCCATGTATGTGTGGGTTCTTTATCTGAACAAGTCTCTATAAGCCATCAGGTTGCAGCTTCAGGACAGCCAACATTCGGACAGGACAGCAGAATGCCTGGACCTCACCTTGAGGGGTAAGAGCACTCAGGTTCTCAGGGGTCACTCACGTCGACATCAGTGATCTATCTTTGGCCAAGGATACATCTCACGAAACGCCACGTTTCTCAAACTGCTGACAGCCCAAAGACTGACTTTGCATCTGGGAAACCTCACTGCTGGTATTTACCCTCTTGCCGGAGAACCTGACCTGACCTGTGATCTTTGGGAAAGGTTGGATTATGTAAGCGTGAATATGTGGGATTAGTGTTGCTTTTGTGCAGCAACGCAGGCAAAGTCGTGCCATCAGCAGCAAAGAAAAACTATACTGCTGGGAAAGTAAGCAGAACAAATAATGCCTATAGCTTGTGGCTGTAATTCAGTGCTATCACATAACTTGCCTTTAGAGGGCTCACTTGATTTGCTGTTTTACTTTTGCCAGCCTCAGCACACAGTAGATGATTTGGACTCTGGATGGGCCTAAAGGGAAAATATTTGAAAGCATATTTATTGCAGATTATTTGGAGAAAATATGCCATTCTTCTTTGGGTTACTGGATCATCCTTTGAGATCCTGCATACAGATTGTGTCCTGTATTGTTCAGTCTGCGGCCAATATTTAAGCTCTTAGTAGTCATGGATGATGTTGATACATAGACCGGGACTCTGTCCAAGATATTTCCCGTGTTGACTAGAGTCATGAAGTGAGCCAGGACTCCTCAGTCCTCATTGTGATTGACAGTCCAGTGAGAAAGGCTAATGTATAAGCTGTTATATTGCTCTACTCCCCATGGTGTCAAATGGAAATGAGATGCATTTTGCAGACATAACTTGGCGTGTTTCAGGTAGAGGGACAATGCAGCTCTTGAGAAGCGGTCAGAGGTCGCAACACTGTGAAAATGTCATCAACACTGATTTATAACTTTTCCTCTTTTTTTGCTAAAATCAGAAGTTTTGAGGGCTTGTGTTTTTTGCTCTGTATCTCTCCCATGCTGTGTGTTGTTCCATTTTACTGCCCGGTCATAATTCAACTGTGCAAACCTGAAGTGTAAAAGCTCCTCCAAACAAAACGTAAAACGAATGGCCGCCAGCTGCTGTTTCTTCATGGGGTCGTAGGAAGGAACCTGCTGGAAATTTCCTGCAGATGTGATTGCATGACGGCCTGGTGACAACTTATAAAAGGAGACTCTGGGGCACCCAGCGAGCCCCCTGGAGACAGAAGGATCAAGCTCGAGGGGGGGATAGGGAGAAACAGAGAGGGGTCTTACCTTAAAAGGCAGAATCCTGAAGGCTGTTGGCCATAACAGCAGGAATGTAGTCCTCTGACCTGAACACTGTGTGCTCTCATAGATTCAACTTTCCATGGTTGCAATACTTGCATACAGGTACAAAGACAGCAGTCATGTTGAATTATTCAGAGAGGGGGTTTCAAAATGCTCTTGATGAATAAAATGTGATAATAATAATCAAATGCATTAGAATCAGTTAAAATATTCCATTTAAAAATTCCATCCAAACTTTCACATGTGTGGTACCTTATTCCCCCAAAACTGGCTAGTTCAGAATGTTTATTGATTATGCCTCTTGAGAAGTCAGGAAGTCAGCATCAGCATGCACAACCACAAGCTAGATCACTGCAAATAAACAGAACTGTGTGGACTTTATGACTGTATCCAATGTGATTTTCTGGTGATATTGGTAGAAATCCTCTTTCATGTCAACACTTCTGTCAGCACATATAAAAACCTCCCTGGGACACTAAAACCACTAAATAATATTAATTAGGGTGAAAAAACTCGGTGTGTGAACTGAGTCGGCTTTCAGTGCAGCAGGATGCAACTCTTGTTACGACAAATTAAAATGTTGGTCCTTCTATTTCTGCTGTTAGAGAGAGTTGATAATGTTAACAAATATTTGTTTTGTTTGCAAAATTAATTTGTGCAAAAAAGCTCATTGATGTAGAATGATTAATATAAACAACTGATGTATTGCATGCACAGTTTAAAAAGAGGGGCTTGCCAACAGGCCACCTGATACAAAACACATCAAAAAAATAACAAAAATTAAAAGAAGGCATAGAGAAGAAGGCGTGTAGATCAGACGCCTCCGCCAAGGTCACAGCTAGAAGGTTTGACCCTGTTTTTGCTATGCCACACCCCCTTTGGACAATGCTGTTGTCATAGGACACGCCCATTTGGGCCAATCAGCATGAAAAGAGTGTCAATGCCACCTTGACCCATGACCAACATTTCCACTGGATCCATGAAATATTTTGTGATGTTTTGAGAATGCATGTGGAAGTTACAGCCTTGTTTGTTCGAAGTCCTGCCCATTGCTCCGCCCCTTGAGGCTGATTGGCTCAAAAAGTACTTTGCCATCCTGTTGACAGTTAGACGAAAACAAATGGACAGGAGCAATCATATAACCCCTTTGGCGGAGGTAATAACACTGAAAATGTATAATACTGAAGAAACAATGTCCCAAGTCCCTTTATGCAATAAAATTATTCTACATATTTGTAGCCAATAAAATAGTTAGGCTTTCCCCATCATAAACTAGTGACTGCCTAATGGTGAGATCCTGAGAGGTGATAGGGTCCAATCATCTCATCAGGGTGGCAGAAGTGTTGTTGAGCTGCTGGAGGAAAAGAGGGCAAGTGATGTCACCCACATCTATAAAGGGAGAGCCCCACTAAGCCCACTGCCCTTCCCCTCAGCGTGGCATTGAAGGAATTCCCAGAGGGTTGTTTGGAGGAAATGCAGCAAAGAGCAAATACATAAATACCTCCTACATGTGAATATAGACTGTTAGGCGCCCTAATGGGTAGTTGCTGCCCTGTATGAGGGGCATGCCATTTTAAATGAGACAACATATAGCTAAGGACAATCTTAGAAAGACTCACATGATCTCAGACTTTGGTTTCATTCCCTTGCTTTGCCTTAGAAGGCCAGCTGAGACGCTGCACCCAGTGAGCGCATACATTACTTTCCCATCAGTCACAATCCCATTCTCCCTGCACTGAAATAAATATGAATAATTCATGGTTTGTTTGCAGCGTGGGGATTGTGGTAAATTAAGCCGATTAAAATGGCAAGCACAGACTTTGTGCTTAGCTCCATGTCTCGAAGAGCCTCACTTGCTCTCATTAAGCTGACAGCAAATGTCACCGACAGCAGTTTGAACTCAACAAAGAAGACTGCAGTATGTGGAGTCAAGGTCTTATCCTTTCTAGAAAAATGTTAACCATGTGCAGTGTGCGTCTGATACTGGCCTTTGACTTGTCACACTCAGTAAATTAATACACTTCCAACACATTATAGTCACCATCGTTTGGAAAATACAATGTGAGCTCATTGTAGATACCCATCCATCCAATTTTCACACTAACCTATACCTAATCAGGGTTGCAAGGCGCTGGGATCTATCCCAGCATGCATTGGGTTACGGCAAGGAAACACACTGGACAGGTCACCAGTACAGATTATAGATACGTGCCAATAAAATTCTGATATTTCAAAGTAAATAAGTTATGATTACTCTTTCTTGCTTGCTTGCTTTCTGTTTGATTTTTTAACAGGACCTTAAATGGTTTGGTGTTGGCCTCTCCAAACAAAACTTCTTTCTTTAATCAAGATCTAATTAGTTGATGCACACTTGGCATGAGCTATCCACTAAAAATATCTCATGTACAAAATGTGATAGCTGGTAAATTGAAGAACTGGTGAGAAGGTCAGCAAACCTAGAAGGGCAGGATTTGTACTTTGGTTTTGCAAAGCTGTAGGATCAAAAGGAATATTTTACCTTCGAAGAACAGTGTTACTTTTTAACCTGCTCCCAATTCAGTTAACGTCCGAAAAGCTAGTACAGCTAATATTGGAGGCTGGATGTTCATAAATCCAAAGTGAAATATGTATGTTAAAATGTGAAAATACTCTGGCAACCTGCATATCACCCATCAGCACTTACCTTTTCAAAGTATTTATCATTACCTGATGAAGTAATAAGAGATGTAAATGTAAATCTATTCAAATTAAACATTAGTGCTATGGCCAAAAGCTTAAGCTCTGAGGTCATTACAATTACTTTATTTTGGAAACTGGATTCCAGCTGCTGCCCAGGATAAGCAGCCACATAACTATGATGCACATAAGTCATGAGACAGTTAAGAGTTACAGGTAAATTAAATGTATATTTAAGTGCAGCTCTTGTTTTGGTCTACATAGCACAGCAGCATGATTGAATGGCGTCTGGGTTTTGTCTTCCTCTGAGGTGACACGACTCTGACTCTATCGTTTAACTCTTGTCCTCTCGCTCCCCTCCTCTCGGCCTTCACGTGCTGAAGATACAAACTTCGCTCGCTATGGTTACTGTCAGCCAAACAACAGTCAACAGCATTGTACCAAGGTAACCACTGCCTGCCAGACCAAACTGCATGTGACCTAGCTTGTATCTGCACTGTGTCAACCCTTTTTTCCTCAGCCCTGCGAATAAACTCTCACTACGCTCTCCTCCTGTTGTCTTTTGAAAGGGAGCTACAGTCCCGTCCTGCCAAATCAGCAGATCTGGGGAACACTTGATTCCAGCCTTCATGCTCGGCAGAGTAAATGTTCCCAAGAACCTCACATTACTTTGACCCTGATTATCTTAGTCATGGCATTCAATTTTCAAGCATGTACAGAATGCATTTTCAGTAATGAATGATATCTCCCCCCAGTGCAAGCAGCAATAATATTTATGAGTCAAGTCTTGCTCATGCCTCAGATATTTCCTCCTGTCCGGTCCGTTGGCTGGATATAAACTGCGATAGCTCTGTTTGGGCTCATGTTGTACAGTAGGACAGTGAGGCGAAGACAAGAGGAGCTTTATCCTTGCTGCTCATGTCTCTGCTGTCTCCATCTAGGGCCAGGGAGCAGGGAAACGTCTTATTAAAGTTTCCCTCTCATCCGCCTGACATAGCTCAAGTCCTGCTATGCGGGGCTCCCTCACTAACACCTCTGTGTGAGAGACAGTGTGCACATTATTCGGCTCTCTCGTGGAGGTTGGGTGGAAAATTTTGCTGGGTCTGAGTTGTGCTTTCTTTGGCACCGCCGGCCTACGGGCCAAAGCTTATTCATCTGTGAACTGACAGCTTCACCTTAAACCAGGAAACTGAGGAGCTGGCATGTTCTTGAATGAATTACCTGTAGTTATGAAGCAAATGCCACCAGAAAACAGGCTTTGTATGTGTTTTTGTATCTATATCATTAGTGTTTATTTTATATGATAGAAAAGGCCTATTACAAATTGTGTTTCATGTGTTTGATCACCCCCCAAAAAAGTCATTTATAGATAGAAGGAATTTTCTCCTCTTTGAACATATGTTTCTTGGTTACTGGTAGAATTATCCAAAACAGGCTAATGGGTATACGTGCCTTTATAGTCATGTTGCTCCTTTTTCCCATGGATGTGTCACCACTCTACTAAACCACGGCATCAAAGTCAAAGAGGCAGAATTTAGTAATTTAGGCTTTTTCTGTTTTTGTCAAGTATGCGACTGGTCGGTAAATTACAAGGCACCAGGTGGTGGCAACACCCCTGTCACCTCCCTCTCTGCAGGGCACTTTTCTCTGAGTGGCATTGCTAATGTGCCAATCAGTGCCCTATTCTGAAAAGTGTCTCACCAATAAAACAGAGATGGAAAAGATTGAAATAAAAATCAGCATTAATTTCTCAACTGATTTTTGAGAAATGCAAACGATCCAAGAAAGGCTTGTAGCTGGTGAAACAAGTGGAACATTGTTGTGCTGTAGGTGTGTGGGTGTTTGTCACACAATGTGATGCCTGATTGTGCTGCTCTAAAGCGTCTTTGTGGTTTTAAGTGAGAATCTAAGGATTCAAGGTTTCTTCAGGTCAGACTTCCACCTTGGCCCTGGCCCTGCTGTAATAAAAAACAGTCCAACAGGACTACTTCTACCTTCCATCTCTGGTATTTGCTGTTCTGCCCTGGGGGTCCAATAGAAGACTAAACCAGCAACAAGAGAAGACAGTCTGGGATCGCCAGTAGCCTGCGCACTCTTTGACATTGCATAATTCAAAATGGAAATCCAGAGAGATTTGTTTTCGAGGCTGAGTGAATAAAAATTATGGAAACATCAACCTTACATCACTTGCATGACACAAGCCTCGCAAACCATCAAGGCACAAAGCCAACCGGTCCCTCAAACAAACAAAAACAACCTCCCTTGAACTTTAACAGTTCATGTAGAGCACTGAACTCCAAGAAAGAAAACATGAGGGCAGTGCTCAGAATTTAACATATGTCAGATATTTGTATTGGATTTCATAAAACACTCTGGTATTTCCTGGTATTTGGAGTCAGAGAGCTTTGGCATCTCTACAGTAATACTTCTAATATGTTACACAACACACTACACTGCTGTGGTCGCAACTTCTTTTGTAAACAAAGGGGAGTTTGCGAGGGGTCCACGCCTGTCAGATGAAGGCTGTCATCAAGTCAATGATGTACCATTGCAGGTATAAGCATAGTAATTACCTTGACAGCAAAAGGTTTCCATTACCCATGCTTAGAGGTTATGTGCCTCAACTATGCATATGCAAACTCCTTTAGCCCTAATGCGGGGATTTTCCAGTGGCTGGTGTATCTGCTACAACATGGGTTTTCTTTGCGTGGGGAAATGTTCATGCCTCCTCTAACATCTGGTTTACGATGGCTTGAGACGCCACGGCTGGGCTGGTCGTGGTTGTTTACGGACATTCTGAGGTTGTTGAGGGATTCGGAGAGGTTTGCCACACTGGCCCACTCCATGACAGAAACTGAATCGAACCCAGATAATTATTTGCATGTGAAATTAGCCCGGCGACACAAACACGGCCAACTTTGGATGCGGTGTGCGGAGGGAGCGCGGGGAGGTCATGTCGTTTTACTCGGCCAAGCATGACACAATGGCACGAGGATGTTGGGGGGATGCCTGATCCCTTATCTTGGCTTCGTGAAGGGATTCCCATTTACGGTATTCAAGAGGGACAACACAGGCCTCCACAGGGTCTTAGGTTATGACTTACCCTACACTGAAAGGCCTGTACAAGGTAGAGAATTGAGGAGGGGTGAGGACGGGGTGGCAGGGTTCAAGAGACTGTAAGCTGTCTTGCTCTTTCAGACTGTTGCTTTAACACTGCTGGGTCAACATATCTTCATTGTAACTAGACATAGGGAGAGAGCCCATCTATCGCTCAGCGCTGAGCAAACTTTGCCTGCGAGTTGTAAGAGCATGTTTTACAACCCCATCTCCCTATACATTCTGGGTGATAGATATTGTGGGTCTAGGGCCGAGCCCCTCCCCCTTGACTCAAAACAGCTGATTTATGTCTGGTCCAGGACACTTGTGCACTGTGGCTGGAATGCGGGGAATTTTAAAGACCCCTCCTCTGCTTGTCCCGTCCACTTGCAAACAAATGGAGCAGGCGCCTGGTTGGGCAGATGAAGGCCCACCGGAGCTCCCACTGCAGGGCAGGCAGGCAGAATGCAAGGAATGTCAGAGGCGAGAAAATAAATCCATTCTATCCTCTCTGTCAGTCTGAAGCTCTTTCTGTCTTGGATAAAACATCTTTCGCCTTGTCTTTCTGTCTCTTAGTATTTCTTTTTTCAGTCTTAGACAGATATTCAGTCTCATGATTTTGCTTTATCTTTTGGGATCAGCACTCAAATCCTGTAAATATAATCCATCCAAAAAAATTAGGCAAACTAAGACAAAATGTATTTATTTGTGTTACAATATTAAAAACACAAATATGCATAGTATTCTGTTCTTTGAAATAGTCATGTGGCAAACAAATCATGTGACAAACAAAACAGTGCTTTGTTAAACACATTAAAAGTCACACAAAAATGCCATATTTTCATGGAGAAACATATCAGGTCTGTGTAAAAAAAAAAAAAAAGCAAAAGCAACCTCAACACTGGTATAGTATTTTTTACATATACTGCATAAGTCAGGAAGGAACACAAATCTATCATGTATTATTTTTACAGTAATTTAATCAATAAATCAAAGGCACGATGGCTGTGTTTTAGCTGTAATCAATAGCGCATGCATCTTAAACATGCTGACAGACAAAAAAGAAGAATCAACACTCCATAGAAGCTAGAATAGTTACTTGTTTTGACAATAAAAACATAAGCAGCTCTGTCTATTTTAGCTCATTTTCATCACAATGATATATCCAGACACCATTTTGATTGCTTTGTGAGTCTCTGTCCTCATGGCTATAGTTCATTAGTTCCCTTTCTCCTCTTGGGGCCTCAGCACTGCTCAAGGCCTGCTCTTTGCAGTGGGTTTGTCCATTATGTTGAGCACATCATCCAGGATGGATGGGCCCAGATCGAGTTCGAGGGAAAGGAGTGACCCTGTGATCTGGGTGAGGGAATCCCGGGACGTACTCTTCTCCTTGGAAAACTCAAACTCAAAATCACAGATGCGGCCCTCCTCCACCCCACTGTCCCTGTCCACCCAGTCTCCGTTGCATTTGGAGTGCACCTTCTTACAGCCGAGGGTAATGTCATTGTTAAAGTGTCCATAACCATTGCAGTTGCCGTTGCCGTTGAAACTCCCGCTGCCATTGCTGATTCCACTGCCAAGCCCGTTACTCTTGAAGTTCCCTTTGCCATCAAAGCTGTCAAAGCTGTCGCTGCTTGCGTTGCTGTTCAGGCTTCCGTTCACGGTGTATATGCTGTTGCTGTGGCCATTGATGTAGTAGGATGATGGCTTCTCAGGCTTTTTTTCACCCTTGTTTATTTTGTTAGCTTTGGCAACTGCTTTAGAGGTTGGCTTCTCTGGTTTGTCCAGCAGATCCAGAAGAACATCGGGTTTGGACTGGATATCTGCAGATGGAGGAGGGGGATCGCTGGTAAAGACATCCATGGAGCGCAACAGAGCATCCATCTGCAGGATTTCTACCTCCTCAGCCCTGTCAGGTTTCATGGGAGTTGTAGGCCCCACTATGTCCTCCAGGGGCTCCGGGGGCAGCGGGAACACATTAGACGAGATCAGGGGCAGGGTGAGAGCCTGGCAGCCTCCAATGGTTGGGAGAGAGATGGCGTTTTTGAGAACTGGAGAAGGAGTCTCAGCAAAGGAGGCATCAGAGGTGCTGTTGGCTCTCAGAAACTCACTTTGGATGCCAAACTGAGGGTGAACCACCTCTCCCTTCCCTGGAAGGAGCTCGTACTTTCCCTGGAGGAAGGACATGTCTCCAAAAGCATCTCGCTCCCCACCTCTCCCGATGTGGATGGTGTGGCGAAAGTCCCCAAGTGGTGGACTGATCATGTCTGGGGACAGTATATCTCTCAGGCGACATTTTTTCCCCTTCTTGCTATTGGTGGGTTTCAGGTAGATCGGTGCTTTAGCTGGCATGTCTGTAACTGTGAAAGATCTCAGATAGGTAGAAAAAGAACAGTAGTTAGTTCTCTAAGTTTTGAAGGTTACAGTGTCCCTGAGGCGATGCTCCAGTTACATTCTCAGCAATGCGCTGGTCATGTGCAGCTCCAGAAATAACTTCATTTGCTGTGTCATTGATCAGGAAATGGGATTCCAAGTATTTCTGCTGTAGTCTGGGGTTGTTGAAAGGTCAGATGGCCACTTCTCTGAAACGAGAGAGAAATACAGAATCATCAATCAAACAGTCTCACTTCTGAAAACTGTGGCAGTACTCAAACTTGACATTATGTATTGTTATCAGTTTTCTTCTGGGATACATTGACCGTGAAGTCTGTGTTGCGTTATGCATTCTAGTCAATAAAACAGACTTGAATTCAGCACAAGCAGATTTACTGAAGCTTCCTCTCCCACTGAGCTGCCGCTCCTAATCTACAGTTCCTGTCACCTGACCTCCACATAAAGAAATCTGGTTACCAACACAAGTCCTACAAATAATTTCTGGACCCTGCAGAAAACATCCTCATCATCCGCTTGCATCTGGAGAGCGTAGGAGCCAGAGGAGAGGAGAATGAGGCTTGGCCTAAGGCTGCTGCTGCTGCACATTCACATTTCCACACATGAGCCTCCTTTGGCCTCCTTGCTCTGGATGTGCTAATGTGGAACAGCTGGACCGCAGATTGGGAGAGGAGAAGCAAAGGGGACTTTAGTGGGATCAGAGCAGGGCAGGCAGTTTTAGGAGCGGGCTACTGCTTAGACACGCACAGAGATAGAAAGAGATGAACCAGGGGGAGGGCATGTGGAGAAAGAGAGGAGGAAAGGGGTTTAAGGGGTTTAGGGGACTTGTGTGGGAGCGATAGAGTGAGGGATTACATTGGTGGATTTAAAAAAAAGGAGGTGATGCAGATGGTGATTTGATTTGGCATTGATATACAGAAGATCCGCTTCAAATTTAATAAGTGCTGGGATACCAGCTAGCCTGCACAATTTATCAGGATGGGTAAACATTTTTAAGGGGTACTGGATTTGACAAAACACGTGTGCATGCACGCTGCCCCTTCAGAGGTATTCTTTTACAATCCCAACAGAAAATGTTATCATGTTGGCAATCAAGTTGGTGCAGGATGATGATCAGAAAAAGGAGATTTGGTTTGACTATTTGAGATGACATAGCAACCAAAGCCAAAGAAAGGGAAAAATACACTGTGAAGGAAGGGAGTGTACAATGTGTGTGTGCGTGCGTGTGTGTGTGTGTGTGTATGTGTGTGTGTGTGTGTGTGTG
>OMKZ01022670.1:0-23907 GCA_900302535.1 Neoniphon sammara | reverse complement strand
ATGGATATCCAAGAGGCAATAACAACGCTTAATACATGTTGGTAAAAAGCAGAGAATCCGCACACAAGCATACACACAATCTCTCTCTCTCTCTCTCTCTCTCACACACACACACACACAAACCATAAACTGTATATACACACACATATTATTCTTGCCTTGCAAGGACTGTAGCTTCCTCTCAGGGGGAGTCCCTTCCCAGTTTTGTACCAACAAGTCTGAGCTCAAACCTCAGGGTGAATTTATATTGTGACATCATTTCAGCCAGAAATGATACACTCATCTCTAATGGTCTTAATGAATAGAAATTCATTAGTAGGAGTGAAGAGGGTGGATCTCTAGCACGGGTTTTGTGGTTCTATGGGAGGATCATATGGCATAAACAAGTTTTACGCGCAATGGGCCATATTTATAAAGCCTACTAAATTAGTAGGTAATATATTTGATATTGTTTATCAGCTACAAAGTGCAATGTGGTTCTGTAAAGTGGAGTGTGTGTGACAGTGTTTTCAGTGTGGCATTGTGTTGCAATTAAATGCTCAAAACAACAGTTCATAGCAAGTTACTTATGACCAATAATTGAAAATAAAGATTAAGAGTATATGTCCGACATCTTCGTAGTTTCTGTATTAACCCCTGTTGAAATTCTGGCGTTTGAGGACAATTTTATACTTGTCTGGAACATACATCCATACATTGATTGATTGATTAATTCATTCATTCATTCATTCTTTGACACCCCAGCCCCCCACCCTTGCTTATGGTGTATAAAATTGGCCTCAGATTGTAAAATACAGAAGATCACATTATAAAATAATCACATTATAAAAAAAAAAAATTAAAACACAAACAAAAGTTAAAAAAACCCTAACCCTACATGTGAAATGTAGAGAGATGGTACAGCTTGATGCTTGTGCCAATATCAGACAGATGAATGAAATTAATTCTGATTGTCAGTGTCTAGATTTTTCAAAAAGCACAAAGCACTTTACATGGTGAGGATCAGTTTCACCAGATGTCAATGCTTAGCACCAACCTAAATCATGCAAAGCTCTCATCTGGCATTTAAAATTTTACTCACTTCTACCTTGAAACTGATTTCGGATCATTTGTTCCGGGTGCTTTAAGTTTCTAAATGGCAAACGAGACAAAATTAACTTGTATGTTGTATGACTTTACAGTTTTGAGGGAGACAGGCAAGTATAATTGTTATTTTAGGCTTGATCCTGAGAAGTTAAAACTGAAGGAGACAAGCCTGTGTTCAAAATAAATATGCATATTTTTTTCCCCATATAGGTCCTATACATAAAATACAGTATTTACCCATCTCTAGCTAGTTGTAAAATATCAAGAGAAAGATTTTAAGTGTTGTAAAATCTTGATATGAATACACTGCAACAAATGCACAAAGTCATCAGCCAATAGGGCTCATCAGCTTTTGTATTTCAATGGAAATAGCTTCTCTCTCAGGATCACTGAATGACACTTCTTAAGCTGTCACTGGAAGGCTGAGGTGGCCTAGAAAACTGAGCGATGGTGGTGGCCATCCCTTGAGACTGGCTGTCTCTCTGCATTCACTGCACTTGACAGCTTTGTTTTTTTCACACAGTGGGGCACGGACAGGAAGTAAGCAGCAGCAGCAGCTGGGAGCTACCTAAACTTGACAAAATTTGCCGTAGCAATTGCTGGAGTTGAATGGGTCAAAGACAGTTGCAAGTCATAAAGACAACAGGGACATATTTTCTATTCTTAATTATATTTATTCAAGAAACACTATCACGTTCTGTGAATGTACAATCTAACTCAGTGGCGCCCAAAGTGGGTTCCTGACGAGAGATAGATACCAGCTTATGCTTGCAGCTATAAAATAAACACCTAAACAATTTGATTATAAATCATGGTTTTAAAAAATCTTCTCAGTTGAGTTGCCATACTTGAGATCACCCTGGGACCATTATTTCACTGCAGTTAAATAATGTTGAATAAACCACCTGCACCCAAGCAGACCAGAAAGTCAAATAGAGAAATGGGTTAATTTCTGTTTGGGACGCAGAACGTGCAAATGTTTGGAAATGGCCGGTGTAACTCAATGTTAGTTAGAGCAGCCTAACACTAAAATACACGAATAGTGACAGTTACAACAATAACCGACTCCAATAAAAGACGAAAATAAAAGTTTTACGCGTTGCCGCCTTTAATATTTGGCTATATACTGGCTAACATCAGTGGTCCTGTCTCTCAGCTGGATGGATCATGGAGCTGGTTGCTACAGCAACGGGGATTAGAGGATGGTTGATTCCTGTCGCCGAGCATCAAGTGACTCTACCTCGATTCACTAATGCCTGTGAAACAAAGTCTGCATATTAAACTGGAAATGATCGCTCATTAAAATGCAACACAAGATGATAATCAAATAAAAAATGACGTTAATCAAGGCAAGCGGTATCGTCGACGTTTAGATCTACATTTAACAACTGAGTGGCTGCTGTGCTGTGACGCTAGACTGAAACGTGGACACATACACAAGTAAATCCCCTGTTGTTATTTTAAACAAGAGTAAGTGAGGGGTTTCCCAGAGGCTTACCTGGATGTAGACGGGCTTTCTGAAGCACCCCCATGGAAGCAGACCTCTTGCCATGGCAAATTACAGAACATCTCACAACAGCTACTGAAGGAGCAAACTCAGCGTTCAGTCTCATGAAATTGACTTTGAAAAATATGCCTCACATTAGGCTACGCCCCCGGGGCTACTTAGCGATTTGCCCAAATATTTAACGTCACTACTTCAGCAACGAGAGGACGGTGGTTGTCTGCTTTGCTGCTGCAAGGCGGCAGCAGCCTGAGCTACACGCTACAGCTGCGCCGGTGACTGCAGCAAAGTGAGTTTTGTATTGGTTTCTCTTTCAGTAGCATTTCAACGACGTGGGTATCTCGAAATCTTTCATGTGTTATTTCAAGATTATAGCTAAAAGTGTATAACCTTTTGTTATGAATTTTCACAAACTTTATGTGGTTTTACAGTGGTACAGATACTAATTTCACAACACAGATGGTCCTTTCCAAATGTTGGATTGCTTGTCCAGTGTTGTTTCTGTAGCAACCACCTGCCACTTTCCAACCTGTTAACAACTGCTAGCATAACCAGATGTTAGCTAGTCACATTTTGTGCGGTTATATTAATTACCTAGTTCTCTCTCTCTCTCTCTCTCTCTCTCTCTCTCTCTCTCTCTCTTCTTGATATCATTTTATATAAAAGTTAACTAGTGAAAATATGATTTAGGCCTAAGTAGAGGTGGAATAATAAATGTGTGTAGTCAGCTAGCTAGACCTTTTCTAACAGTAAAGTTTTGAACTTGCTGTCCTCCAGTTAAGGAACTTTTTACTCCACTATAACTTTTCCAAACAGATGAACTATACTTGCAAGACAAGTTATCTCTGTAATATTAATGACTAAACTCTCACTTCCAGGGGAAGCTGACATTAGAGGATTAAAAAAGTACTTGAGGACGAAGATGATCTCAGTGAAAGACCAGAGAGGGCTCAGGAGGCCCTTTTTCAGAAGGAAAATTGAATCTAAAAGCTAACAGCTCAGAAGTAGGCTTACATCCCTAGAGGAGGAGATTAACGTCTGATACAAGAGAACAGACAAGTTAACTGGAAGTACTGCAACTAGACATGGTCAGCTTCAAAATCAAAGTAAGAGCATGAATCACACCTCTCTCAAATGAATTTTATAAGGTTCAGTACATCAGCAATAAATGTAGGCCATATCTTTATTTCTGTCCGTGGATATTATTTCACTGTGAGAAAGTGCTAAAATCATCATGACAGCTCTTCTTTATTTGCTTGTTTGCTCTTAGGCCTTAGCATTAGCATTTACTCTTAAAAGCAGAGATTTCAGTTGTACCAATACTTGTATGTAATTTTGGATGTAAGACGTACTGTAGTGATAAATGCTGCAATTCCCAAGGTGGTACCAAAGTGTTTAATAATTTCTCAAATTATTTTCCTGTCTTATAATTAAAACGGTTTGTGTTCTTGGTTCTCCTGTAGGATGTAAGGGCTCTAATGTGAGCCTTATGAAGGAATACATGCAGGGTTTTGAAGCTGAGGCTGAGTCTCAAGGGAATGCACCAAGGAAGGGTAATGGGTACTCAGATGCACAGCACATTAGCACATACAGCACATGTATAGTCACCCATCAAAACAGAGAATAAAGCCTTTTTACTAATTCTTAGGCTAATTTCCAATGATTGTATTACATGAAAAATGTCAAAGAATTAAAGAAGGAAAAATAATTGGTCTTGATTTGTCCCAGCGGACAGATATGGCAGCAAGAGAATTACGAATTAATATAACACAACAGAGCTGTGATAGTAATACTGAATCCGTTTGATACAGAGTGAACGTTAGAGAACACCAGACAAAAACTAAGCTGGCGCCAAAGACCAGACTGTTGGATTCACTGGAAGAGGAGCTTAGTGATAGAGGACACAAATTGCATGGGGATTTGCTGTGATTATGTAATGTTGATTACCTTGAGGCACTTTGTTTGAGTGGGATGATCAGATAAAATATTCCATTTCCCTATAACACCAAAGAGTCAAACAACAAAGAAATAAAGCCCTTCTTGGTACAGGGAAGAAGGCAGTGGTTCATAGAATATGTTAGAGAAAATGAGGACAGCGGGGGATGAGGTGACCTTCCAAACAAATATTGCTTAAAATGAGCCTAGAAACGCACTGCATTTGTAGATACTGGAAAACAGAAGTGAAATAAAGGAAACTAATCCTCTACTTCTGTCAGTATAAATAGTAATAATCTGTGATAGACTAACAACCTTGCCAAGGATTCTCCCTTTACACCGAGTGTATTCTGGCTTCATTCCCCTGTTACCCTTTGTGAGCAAGTGAAGACAATCCAAATAATCAACAATAATAAAAATAACGTCAACATAACTGCAATTTTAACCTAACCAGCTTTGATCAGTACAAAATCTTAAGTTTTTGTGCTTGCCACAATGCTTCCAGGCACCAGCATCTTTGGTTTGGTTTGGTTAGTTACATGAGCATGTTGAGGGACATTATTGAACTAAGACAGTAGATGATGTTTGTTGAATGTAGTCCTACAGTTGTTACTCAGGTTGATTTGTATTTGCATGAAATTAACTTAAATCCAGCAATTGCATTTGAAGAGTTCATTTGCAAAAACAGGTAAATGCCATTCCTAAAAATATATAAATAAATGACAAAAAATGACTTCTGTTTCTCTTCTTTCTCTTCTCTGTCTCAAAGTGTCAAAATGTCTTATTTACATAAGGGTGAGGGAGGCAGGTATATTTTAATCTCATTGTGGTTTGGGGTTTTTCCACTGTTCTGAGGTTTCACTTGGGTGGTGTTTGTTCTTTGAGTTATCATGAGGTCATCATTGTATGCCTTAGATAATCATAAGAAATTTCAGAATTCATTTATACTTTGGAAAAGGTCATCATTTGATTACAAATCTTCAAACATAACTTTAATTTACCATTAGTTAAAATAATTCTTGTTTAGGCTAATAGTCCTCCACTACCATTCACACAATCGATAGCCTACATATCAAATTACAAATCAAATGCACACACAACATATACAAACCTTTACCATTCCTTTCCAAATGATAATACAGCTGCATAACAAACAGTCATGTAATGTATTCAATGTCAGATAAACCATAGATGAACTAAGCATATATCAAATCAAGAAAGACCAATTTTCTCTGCTGCAGTTCTCTCTGACGCTGCTCTGTATTATTCACTGCCTTCTTCACCTCAGAGGTAATAAACTCTGGCCACAGAGCAGCTACGCTTCAAATGCCTGTGGTTGTTTTCTCATTTCTGCTAGAATTGTAGACAAGTTTATGCATTTTTATTTATTGATTTATTTTTAGAATAAAGGTGGTTTACTGGGTTAAAGGCTTTGTTTACTGCATTGTGAACCCCATGTCAACTACTCTTACTTTAAACCAACTGAGTCCATTCCCTCTTTGAGACATTGCTCTTGTGTATGGTGTTGTGTTGCAACAGATGAATCTTAATCTTACTGATGTCCTATTGCAGTTGCTCACATCCCAAATGGCCAAGTGGCATTTTATCTGCACTCTTGTGCTGCAGAGTATGGAGTGTGACAGACACAGGAAGGAAGATCTTGCTCTGCGAGGGACTGTGCTTGCTTCAAGACAAACCGTCTGTCCCACAGAGCAGCCCGGCCCAGCAGGAGCTTCAGAGTGACCTGCAGACAGAGAAGACAGCCCGCTCTGCCTCACCTGACAGTGAGGTAAAGCCAGGAAATTTTCATCACCTCACTTTTCCTGAGGCACTATTTTTAATCATGGTCAAATAATAGAAGGTAGTACCCAAAAACCACATTTATCTCTGGCACAGCTTCACTTTTCAGTATTCATAATTGTATATGAGGTAATGAATAGTGAATCACCAATACCACTGACCAACTTTTGCCTTGGCTGATTTGATTTTGCAATTGGCAATAACAAACAAAGCTAGGTGTTCATGCCAGATTCTTGAGGTAGTTACTGTTGCTTTGTTGGCTATTTATCAAATCAATTATATGCTAAAAATTAAAATGTTTTACTAAAGGGAAATACCAATTTAGACTATTGCATAATCAAAAGCTGTTGGTCAATCCTGATAAAGAGCTGACACAAGAAGTAACTGTGATTAGTCTTCCCCCTTGTGGCAATTACCCTGTATTACAGATAGAAAACCAGCTATCTAAGAGTCTTCAAGATAAAACTGAATATGAGGACCATATTATTGTATGGTAATAATTAAATGTATGGTAAGTAAGTTGTGTGTGCATGTGAGCCTGTGTGCACTCCGAGAGAGTGAAAGAATGGCAGCAATATTCTGGATGAGAGAGAGGGACTTACGCTTTCAGGAGGAAATTAAGTTTTTCAAGAGGATTTAATCTTGAATGGTGCAAGAGAGATCACACTCAGAAGCTCAGCAACAACAAACAGTATAATAAAAAATTAAGGGTTTCTTTTTTCTTTGATCTTTTTTTAGTGGTCCAGGCTGTTTTAAGCACCGTGATTCGTATCTGGTCAGCTGCAGCAGTATCAGAGAAAGATCTAAACACTCCGTCACCCACTTCAAACAGGTCTGCTCTCTGCACTCATCCACTAGAATCAGTCGTTTTAAATACCTCTCTCAATGATTATCACACAATAATTTGCAAGATTATCCCTCTTGTGAACCTTTCAGGAAAATCAAGTTAAGATGTAGTAGCTTTTATTTCCCCAGTGATCCCAACATATCAGTGTTTGTGAGGCAGGGATGAAAGCCGAACAAGATCAGGAGAGGCCATGTCCACTCTTTGAGCTGAGGCGGAAGAGGCTACAGCAAAAGGTCAGACTCCACTCAAAGGTTGCTCCCACAAACATGTTCAGAATAAACATTGACTGTTGACAGAAATTAAATGGGAATGAAGTCATTAAATGTGGCTAAAGGGGAAGTGTGTGAGAGGCGTGTGATTATTATTTTGTCAATTACTGTGTCTGTGTTTTATTTGCATTGTATAGACCAGAGGCTCTCTCATACTGAAGAGACAGCTCCATCACATAACATTAAATAAGTAGGAAGACGACCAGTGAAGAGCAGAGAGACTTCAGAGATGCCTCGCACGATATACAGGTACTTTTTCACACTCTCACCTAAAATCTTTATTTATTTATTTATGCCTGTAATGGTCTTTTATATTCTGAGGGTTACATGGTAGAAGCAAACTTTCTCTGTTGTTTGACAAGTGATTGTTGATGCCTGTTGTCAGGTTGCCTAAGTCATACAGTGTTTCTCAGCCAGCAAATCTGAACATGCAGGAGGTTGTGTTTCCTCAGAAACAGAAAATGTTTCTAAACACAGTGAAGTAACTCCTCAGCCATCACTAATGAGGAGGCAGAGATTTAAAAACAAACAAACCAAAAATAAAAATGTTAATGGGGTTGGTTGTTACATGTGACAATTTCACAAGAAGTGAGAGAACTCACCTCAACCATGCTTTTTAGGTTTTGTTCCTCTTGTTCCTTTTGGCATGTAGTTTAGTTAAGCAACAAATAGTAAGCATCAAATTATAGCCACTTCACTTCTCCTAACATAATTCTAACATGGTGGTTTGCTTAGCATAGTAAAGATTTACAACAAATAAAAATATGCTATATATTTAGCTTTTTATAGTGGAACATATTAAAATTGTGATAGCCCTTAAATGTTGTCATCTGCAGTGCTGTAAATAAAATGGAGGCGAACAGTTCAAGAAGGTGCCCAGTGCTTTGTTGCAATTTTTTTACAGCACTTACTAGTGTAAAAATTATTAACACTGTGACAACCAACCTGTGAGACAACCATACCTGGCCTCCCCTGTGTACAAATTTGCCACATGGTCAAGCTTGTGGAGCTGCTGGAGCAAGGTCTGTCATCAGGGTCAGATGTTGATCAGTGATGCTATCTGCCTTTTTCTCTTGGTCACATGTGCATGTCAGGGTTTTGTAAACACAAACACTCCTTTGTAGATAAGCTATCAAGCATGGTTGCTCACATTCTTCCTCTTAAAATAGAGCAGGCTTTTATGGGTTGCTCCACAAGCTGAATCACCCCAAAGCAAAGGGTGTTTTTTCCTGAAATAGTTGGTATATAACTTAATAGTTTTCTGATTTATTTCTTCCATTTGAAAATTGGATTGTTTTGCATTGTAAAAGAAATAACATTGCACTGGTACTTAATTGTAGCCTAGCCTTGTAACAATTTATCAGCGGTTGTAATTGATTCACAGCGGACCAAGCGGTGACCAAGTGTGTGTTTCAGTTCCAAACATTTGCAAAAAGAAAACATTAGTTGGGCAGGAACAGGAAATTAAATCAGAAAGATTAGGGCTCATTTATCCAACATCTATGAATAAGAACATAGTTTTGGATCTTATATTCCTCACTTTGACTTAAACTAATCTGGTCTCAGATGAGCTCTGCTTTACTAAGATACTTGATCACATGGGCCCAGGAGGCCAGTGGCCATACAATTTTACATCATTCTGAAAATTAGAACGTGTCTTGGTAGGGTCATCCTTCATTTTATGGCATTACGCCACATCTCCCGTGTATGAAAGCTTGCTTCAAGTTCAAATTGTTGTCTGATATTTTTTTAATCCTGATTCTCATCAGACAGGTGTACATTATATCACAATATTACATCACAGCTGGAGGACGGTGTAGGAAGCCCAAAAGGCCAGTGACCTTACAATTTCACGTTGATTGTACATGTTACAAATTTATTCTGGTAATAGCACATGAAGTTGCATATCACTCACTGGTCCACAATCCAATCCACCTTTGGATACTCTAAATCTGTATGCATTCACTGTAACCACTGCAAGTTAGTGAGGCCACCAGCCACACAGGAAACTGAGAAAGAGAGAGGAGAGAGCACAACTCTGCCAGGAACTAGAAAAAAGGGGGCAGAGAGTGCAGGAGGCCTGTCTTCTGGGGGCTAAGGATGAGAAAGAGACCCTGCAGCTGTCTAACACGTCATGTGAGACAGGACTCTAGCCTTGTGCCAAACCACCAATAATTGGTTCTCCAAGTATCTGCAATGAACTGTCATCGACTGTCCCATTTTTACACCGCACATGTCTCTCTCAACGCACCATCTGGGAATAACCACGCCTACTGTAGATTTATTTAGATGGAGCGGAAGAACTCCTGCTTTACTTTTAGTCATATAGGTCACTCACACAATGAATATACCCTTCACGATTGCATGTGATGTGGCCTGTAATTTGATTAAATACGTGCTACCAGTCGCTGTAGATCTTTGAATATTTCAATAGCTGTTGCTATTGTCTCTTGTCTGTGCAGTCTGTTTGCAGCTGTCTCGCTTGAAATATGTTCAGACTCTGTTTCTAAGTAGATTACAGTTTATTTATTTATGTATTTATTTATTTATTTATTCATGTATTAATTAATTTATTCATTTATTTATTCACAGGCTGTCTTTGTTTAGTGTTGGCCCCTGAGGCCCTAGAACATATTTGTTATAGGTCTTCAAATCACCCTGTTCACACCAGGAAAATATTGTGAATGCTATTGTCACTATTATGGTCTCATCACGTTTTCCAGCAGTGTTCAGTAGTGAGCTAATTTTTATTATCAGACATAATGTATCTGCACAAGTTCTGATGGGTGAGATTAAAGGCACGGTTGTGTCTTTATTGTGACTTCTTATTACCTATTGCAAAATAACTTTATATATGGAGAAATAAGAGTGTGGTAGAGTTTAGTTTGCTGGCTATATTTTTCCTGTACATCTTGGGACATAAGTTGAAATTCAATTGGTTCCTCAAAGCCTTTTATTTTGTTGATTTAATGTCATATTTTAGTCATTATTTTAAATTGGATCATAAGAGTTAATTCTTCACAAAAAAATAAAAACAGTTAGACCTCATTTATCCAAGGATGCCCATACTAAATAAGGACAAAGAACATAGTGTCCCAAAAATTGTGTATTTGTGTATTCTGCTGCTATTTAAAATTTTATTTAAGGCATGTCTGGTTTATTAACTAATAGAAAGGGGATGACATGAAACGTGCATTATGGGCTTAAGTCAAGCAAATTGCATTGAGAACAGAATTTGCCCTTGTTCTTTGAACCACCAAGATACCTCTTAAATGTGCATACGTACATGTTGGAAACACACGCAGTGAGCAGTGTTTCCCCTTCCAGCTGGACACTTTTGCAATAGAGAAGAATCACTTCAATCTGAAGCCCTCATGAAAAGAGATTCTTCAAACCTCTGGGACTTGTGGGTGATGGAAATATACTGACTATGCATTCACTGATAAATTCAGGTCAGTTTTGGTGCATTTCAATTAAATGAACATTTAACTTGTTTGAAATATCTAATTCCCAGGAGTCTGGATTGCCTTTGTAATGTTTTCTAACAAACTGTTCTTGCTTAAAACTGTGGCTTCAGTGAGGAAGTTTAAAATGTCCTTTTGCTCGAGGACTGAGTGAAGCCAGTCTCATGACTCGCCCACTTGTAATGGTGTGTACTGAGAGTTGGCTGTTTTCAGATGATTTCCTGACATGTGCTGGGGCTATGGGGTATAAAAAGCCACATAAGCCTAGCACAACAGTTCATTTGTAAGCACAGTAGCATTTCATGTTTCAGGCAAGACAAAGAATAGTTCATCCTGACCAGGGGATTCAAAAGCTGAACATTAGTGCTGAAAGCAAGCGTAGAGGCATCGTAATAATTGCTATCTCTCCATTTTGAAGAATCATCGCACTGCTTGTGACTTGAGTTCACTGTGGTGATCTGCTGTTGGTCGCTCACTGCCGTTGTGTTGTTTAGGCTTTTGACACTGGACATGAGTAAGTGTCAGAGTGATCTTAGTGAGAGGGAGCAGGAGTTACTGAGGAACCGGCGAGACAGTGACACCAAGGCCGCTGAACTGGTCAAGATGGAGAAGATGCTGCAGCAGTCCAAGAACCTGTCGGACAAGACGGCTGAGTCCGGTCCAGGAAGCAAGGGCTACCAGGAGAACATGGGTCTGTATCAGAATCACAAATCACAAAATGTGTTACAAGCTGCATGTATTGTAATGTTACATTTGTATATGTACTTTTGTGTTCACTTTAAGTTAAATCGTGATTTGACTGCTTCTGTAACTTTAACATTTTCATTCTTTCCCTATTAATTTTTATTTGCCCTAAATTTTCAGGTTTTTGGTGCTGCTTTTTCTGGCTATGATTAATTAGCTGTTCACTTTTCTGACTGTGTTTCCTGGTCTGTTGCAGTGGAGGACCTGGAGGAAAAGGTGCGGTCCAGCAGAAGATACAGGAGAAACTCCCTCCACCACACGCAGATGTTAGAGAGCCAGATGAAAACAGTGAAAGGCGAGTTGGTGGACACGTTGGACCACCTACAGGAGTTACGCAACGTCTTGCGCCGCTCACAGCAGAAAGCAGAAGAGCGCAAAGCTGCAATGGAGAAACTGGCCGCAGGGCTCAGGTGAGCCACCAGCTGTGTAGCCCATTTCTTTTCATTTCAAGTGAAGTCTCGAGCTTTTCAAGCTCCGCCACACCAATCAGTTTTAATGTCTGACCCAGCATCATACACCCTGTCAACAAAGTTGCGCAGAGGTTGCACCTAATAGGACAGTACACACACCCTGGAGAAATGGTATAAAAAAGAGACTTCAGCTGCTACGTTGGTCTTCACTCTGTTTTCCTCCACCTCAACAATGACGCCTCAATGATTGGCATCATAAAGCTAATGTCAAAAGACTTTGTCTAATTATGTAACCTGCTTCTGACAAATGAATAGAAATAGTCTCTTATTCTAAACATTCCTCAATTTTTTCTTCTGTCACATTTTAAGTTTGAAAGCTTGATGGTGATACTGTGAATTTGCGTCAGGTCTTTTTTCCTCTGAGAATTCCCCATATGCAGAAACAATATTCAACTCAACCTGATTCTGATTTACCAAACACTACTTTGCACCACTGGGATAACCACTTAGTGGCTTTGAAACTTGTGTGAAATTATGTGTTCCACATTTTTTGTGATGTTGTCTTGTGAAACATTCTTTTTTAGAGTGGTGTTATGAAAGATGGAGAATGCACTTGCTGTCATCTCAGAGGCAATAATGTGGTATGCAGCCCTTAAATATTTTTCCTTACCAGATCTTATGTAGCCCCTTAAAACTCCCTGACTGCCAATGTGTTTTCTTACAGTGCTGTCAATTAGTTGACTTACTGGTCATCACATGCTCACCATTAAAAAAAAAAAAAAAAAAAAAAAAAGTCTAACTAGTAATATTTCACATTGTTTAAAAATCCAGCTCCAGCTCGAGACTCACAACAGAAAGTATGCATTGGTCTGTGATAGACAAAGCAGATGCTATTTTGCATTCATCTCTTTGCAGGATAAAATGCAAAAAAAACAAATTGCACAGATTAAATATGCTATGTGATTATTTTTAGTCAGAGACACTCACAAAACACACAAAAACAGTCTCCCGGAGGATCACACCTGTAGTGCTCAGTCTTATGTGGATGGAATATTGTATTGCAGACCGATTTGAAAAGTTCGACATAGAGCCCGCTGCATTACTTTGCGGCACCTCTGTGATGCATTCACCAGATGAAGGAGGAGAGTCGTCAACACTGCTGAGAATACTTCAGTGTTTTGACGCCCTCTGGGATCAATAGTCTGTTCTGTTCCCTGCGGTGAGTCATCTGAAAGCTTTGCTCATGTCTTCCCTGTGGCAAAGATATGATCACACTTAATTTAGCAGTGCTTGTTTCACAGATTGTCACATGCTGTGAGGCTATGGGGGTACATCATCTACTGGGCCTGACATGGACATTTTAATTACAACACCACTGTAGGGCGAAGTCTTATGGAATCATCTTTATTTACATTTCCACTTCGGGATTTACTTTCATGTCTCTGGATTTTGAGAACTGGCTGTATGCTTGCTTCATTTGTCAAAAACACCTTCATACCTGTGCTGTTATGTAATTAATGAATATTATATGAATGTATGTGTCCTTAGTGTGGGTGTGTTCTTTAATTATATGTGAAATATTCATGTGTGTGTCGGTTTAATTCAGCAACGCTCAAAGTGAATTGGAGCAGGTTTGTGGTGACTGTGGAGAAGAAATATGTTTTTGATAGGGACGCATTCTTTAAAGAGAGAAAGGAGGAAGTTTAGGCACTTCAAAAAGTCCCACGGGTGCAACAAACACACACATGCATGCATGCACAAACACACAAATACCAAATATTCATCGACGCAGGTTTCCTGAAGGCTGTTGAGAGAGATCAAGAGGAACAAAAGCCGACTGGCCTGGAGGGGGCACTAGAGACTTTTCAGAGAGAAGTTCAGGAAAGAAACAGGAGGTTTCAACTGGACTCACCTGACATTTGTTGCTTTCTCATCTTTTCTTGTCAAGATCACACTACTTACATTACTTGTATTGCCAGTTTACCATGAAATCTTTGCAGTCAGGCACTTACAATAGCCAACTGGATTGCATCATCTACAGCTGATCCGATAAACTTTTGTCTGTCCAACTGGAGAAGTTTCAGACAGAGTTGACAAGGACATAACTGACAGTTTGGAAGCAAGAACCTGAAAAAAACTACTGTCAGCTCCTCTGTTGTAAAATGCAAATCTCTACAGAGAAAATTCATTCATTCATCCACTCGCTCATTTTCTTTACCAACGTATTGCTTTTCAAAGTCATAGGCACAAAGACAATTGTATGCAGTAATAGTTTGCCTCACAACCGACGGAGTGACGCCCATTCATGTTTTGCACATTCCTCACAGCGTGGGTTTGCCTTTCAGTTGTGCAAGACGGTCACCATCCATATAATTAGACAAAAATCACTTAGTTCAAGTGCTTAGTGTCTTTTATTGGATTATTTCTGGAGGATTGATTTTACTGAGGAAAGAGAACTGAAGTTTAATAGGAGTCATTTCAGTTGTTATACTGAAGTAGATGCATGTGTTCATTATAAACTGATCACAAACCTTGTGTCCCCTTCTTTTATTTATTTATTTATTTAGTCTTTTAAGTTAAACCTTGTGTAGGTAGTGCTCAGTGGATTGATAGTTAAATATATTTGAGTCCAACACAACTACATTAATGGCCACCATCCACACCCATATTTAAACTCACACGCTTGTCAAAAAGAATTGTTGTCTTAGTAGTGAAAGGAGCTGGGAAAAGAGAACACACTGTTCTGTTTTCCAAAACTATGACCTTGTAAATCTTAAAGTCTTACATGGCCACCTCCTAGCTACAATAATTGCACTTATTACTCAAGACTATGAAGAAAAGTGATATATCCCTCACATCACTTTCCAGTTTCTGTTCAGTTATGTGTGTTCGTGTCTTGCATAATGAGCTGCTCTCAGCAAGATTGTGCGAGTGCTGGTTCAGACAACTCTGGTACATTCAAAGCATGGTTTGAAATGATGTTTGAGGTCTGATGAGTATTGGTGCTATGTTTACTGTATGTACGGATGTCTGGCAGAGCTATGACAAATGTGTTTGTTATGACAGTTTGGCAGCCTTCACTAACACTGAGCTGGCACCATAACAATGGGCATGTAGATCATGTCCTTGTTAGTTTGTCATTACTAAATTAAAAAAATATATACATAAACATGTTTACCAAGTTTTTGAGGTTCACTAACTTTCACTAAAACAGTTACTTCAGTGTGAATTTCTAACATTTGATGTGAGCAATAGGGAACTCATTATGTACTGTGTGTGGGTACCTGTAAATCTTGTGATGTCTGTTAAATGTCTGTGCCTGAATCAAAAATCAATATACAGGGACACACCAGGAAGAAAGGTAAGGAATGTTTAATGGTAGAAAATGCCCAAAATGTCTCAATTATTGGGACATTTGTAGCCCTTTGGTCTTATGCCCCAAGTATCACAACTTGTTAATGGACCTAAAGAAGAGGCAGATGACGTAGAAAGAGGCCAAGCTACAGGACAGTGTGTCCAACATCAGACAGGAGTTGAACGCTGCATCAGAATGAGGTCCCTTCAGGTTAGCTTTGACTTGGAACACGTGGGCTACACCCTTTCACAGCTTTTGTCTCTGCTCTGTAATTAGAAAGAGAAGAGAATTAGAAAAGAATCTTAAGGCAGGTACAGAGACTTTATTTATTACTCTAAATCAGTTTCTTGGTTTTTCAATAAAAGCTAAGTGATAATATATCTCTTGAACATAACTAGTAGCAGTCAATGCATTGTAATTAGCATTTACTAATCAAATAGACTGATCTGTAGCTGACTGCACTTCAGCAGAGTCGGGCAGAGATACTGAGGGCCTTGAACTGTGCAGCCAGTGCCTGACACATCTCCCTGGTCCAGATGAGCCTGGAGGTGCATGAGGACAGTTTAACTTTTTTTTTTTTTTTTTTGTGCTGCTGAATGAGCTTCAGCCTTGTAATGACCTGCAGCACATCACCGGTTAGGCTTTGTGCGGTGCGGTGAGAAGCAGCACTCAATATATTTGTGCATAGCCTTACATAATAAGCAGTTTGAAGGAAAATAAGTTATGAAGTCAATATGTGCATTTTTAATGTGATCTGGTTTAGAATGAATTGCAGACAGTGCTCTAGGTGGTGAACTAATATACTCCAAGAGCCTTTTGCCCTTGCAGCATTGTTTCATCCAAGTGATTTTTCTTCTTCATTTTCTAGATGGACCTGATACAGAGTGAAAGCAAGCCTCATGAAACAAAGAGCAGGATGTCGACATGTGCCCCCGTGGGAGATCACAGACAGTGCAGGAATATTGGTCACCAATATGGATCTCAGTATACAATATTGTTATTTTTCCAAGATAACTCTAAACTTGTAGTTCCCAGTTGTCATTAAGTTACCAGTCTTTTCAGTCTTTTGTGTTTACTACAAATTTGTACATTACTTTATGACACATCTTGCTTTTTGCCATCTCTAGATGGCTTAAACTTGTTCTGTTAATATGACAATAATATGGCAATGACATGTGGACACCTATAGATCATTTGCACATGTGAACAACATTCATTGTCATTCCCGCGTTTGACATCTGCAAAAGTTCTGCACCATCAGCATTTCTCACTCATCCAAGAGCAAGGCCTGCTGCAGGAAATTAAAGTGGAGGTGCATCTGCAGGCAATTTTTTGTCCTGATGCAGCCCAACATTTATTCTTGAGAAGCCATGTTATCTGACTTTTGTATGTGCTCTATGGTTTGGTATGTTGCACAGCTCTAACAGTGTTCTTTAATTACCGTTTGGGTTGTAGCAGCCCACACCCTTTCCAGTTCTGTAATGTAAAGTGCAGCAAAATTGTTGGCTCACTCAAGTTAGGACAAGTATGCTAGTTGACAGACCTGGAGTTATGCAATTGAATTTGTGTGTGTGTGTGTGTGTGTGTGTGTGTGTGTGTGTGTGTGTGTGTGTGTGCGTGCGTGCGTACGTGTGTGTGTGCACTTTATGGTTGCAGTGTGTGTGTTTTGTCTTGCAGTGGCATGGTGGTATGCCTTAGACAAGGATTTGTGTGCATAGTAGACAATGAGGCAGAATGTGCTGATGCTGCTTTATAACAGAGGGAGAGATGGACCCGGCCCTAACCTGAAGTGACTGACGGAGCTCAGCCATCCCTGGACGGAGATTTGTGCCTTTCCTTTCTGTCAAGCTGCCATATAGGAGAAAAAGTGTCCAAATACCCCAGCTGCTGCCAGGCCGCTAGCAGACAATTACACCCAGGGCTTGCATAAGACAAGTCTCTATTATCCTCCCAGGTGTAAAAGGGACAAAATAGCAGAAATACCTAACAATATATGAATACCAAATTTTGTAACAAGAAAGTCACCTTTTGCCTTCAGAACAGCTTCAGTCCTCTTTAAAATGCTGTTATATGAGTCTTAAACTGTGTCTTAAACTGACACTGGGCCTTTATTCAAGAAGGAAGGTGTCCAGCTCTGCAGAGATGAAGGGGCTGGAAATCAGCTTCACACTCTGCACTCACCATAATAGGTTAAATGATGTTTAGTGAGGAAGGTAAAAGAAGCCATCTGATTTTACCTGGGTATTCACAAAACTAATCTCAGGCACAGAACGGCCCAATGTAGCCCGTTTCTTTTCACATGCATAAAATGTACCAATTGCAATCCAGTAACAAAAACAATATTGATATGCTGAAAAAAACCCTTTCCTGATATCAAAGTTGAGTTGAATATTCAATCTTGTGAGCATAAACTGTATGTAAAGGGCGTTCCTGTATGAATGCTGAGGGATTTTATTTTAACAGTCTGATCCACATGCCAAAACAAGTAACTGGTTTCGTGTTACTTGAGCTGGCTAATTGCCTCGAGTTCTGTCTTTTAAAACCTGTGTAGATTTCTTTTTGCAATTACTTGATATGCAGAGATGCTATTTAACCACTCATATTCTAATTCCCTGCAGCATTTATTTTTAAGCAAATGTGAAGGACAGTTTACATTTTCCTCATGTCTAATGAATAGTGCCGTTTCAAATGTCATTTTTTGCACACTGTTAAGTATGAATCCTTTAGTTTTCCTTAAAAAGAACTATTTCTGTGATAACTTTGAGGGAGATGTATGTGAAGCACTGAGGATAGAGTCCCAAACCTTATACTCAGATAATCACATATACACTTTATAATAAAAACAATTATAGATATAAAAAAGAGGCTAGAACACAAAATATACAAAAAGTCCGATTTCACAACAAAAGCAGTAAAGGTAAGATAAGGTTTGTTTCCTGCAGGATGTCTACATATAGTTTTATTTTATTTTATTTTTTTATTTATTTATTTTTTTGGTCTGGATTTGACGGGTGGCAGTTATTAATGCAGCCTTTGTTGCCTATGTCATGGCTGGACACGCCTCTGTCAGCACACTGATGTTTCCAGGTTAAATAGCCTGCTTGCTGTCGGTCTTTGCGGAAATCTGGAAATTTGTATCAACTTGTCTGCAGCCAGCAACAGTCGTCTGTCCTATCAGGTAGGCCAAATGGAAAGATGTGGTAATTATTTGCATGCACTATACGTTTATGGTAGTTAGAAGATAGCTGAACTTATTAAAGCTGGTCTTTATTTTTATTTTTTCTGACATTATATCGGTCTTCTATCCATGCCAGCGGTGGTGAAGTTGGCATTCGTTTTAATTAGCCTGCAGCAACAAGTCGCTTTTGTTGTGCAAACGCTTGAATTCTGTGCTTGTTTCAACTGGCTCTAGGCTGTGAGACCAATGTAGAGGAGCATCCCTGTTCCTGTTTCACGCTGGATCAAGCAGTACTCGGTTTATTGTCACATACAACCAAGACACAGAAAGAATGCATATAGGCTATAAACTTTACTTTTTTTTTTTATCTAGGGAGTTGGTTTCACAGGCAATCTTGAACTGAGATATAAATTACAAACACAGAATGGTATTCTTATGCGGAGACAGGAAAAGTACAGATAGTTTTATACAAGACATCTGGGTACATGTTACATGTTGAATTTTCCTCCATCTTCACCAATATTTTTCCCTTCCGTAATTAGACAGCATATTCAGAGCTGTAATGAAACGGTATTACTGTTTATGGCTCTTTCTTTGAGGAGTGGCTCTTCAAATCTCATGGGAGTGGTTGCCTCTGTCAAAATGCCTCACACCAGCACTTTGCATTATACTTTGACAATGAATAAGGAGAGAAAAGTCAACACTCCCTGGTATGTCAGGTCGACTCACTGTCATTCTCACAACTCTAAATCAGCTCACACCTAGTGTTCATCACAAGATTGTATTTTAAGTTAAGCAGCAAACGCTGCCGGGAAACAGTGGATTTTGTTTGGTTTTCTGTGCTGCCAGCTGAAGATGAAGAGAAAGACTCCCCTGACCTAAGTCTTTTACAGCTAAAAGGGAAAAGACAAACTTATATGAAATTCTCACCAAATATTAACCACTTTTCATGAACACATTTCTCCTGCCCAGCCCTGAAAGCCATGGCATGTCACAAAGAGTTCCAGACTGCGGGGAAGAAGCCAGGCCTGCAGGTGTGGCGGGTGGAGAATATGGATTTGAAACCAATCCCAACACAACTTTATGGAAACTTTTACACCGGGGATGCTTACATTTTGCTGCACGCCACCAAAGCCCCTAGTTACAACATTCACATGTGGCTTGGTAATGGATTTACATTGTTTATTAACTGTTGTCACCACCAGGCAAAGTCTGTCTTATGTAATCCTTTATGTTACTCCATTTCATTACATGATGCATCTACATTCCAGTCAGTCCATTTGCTCCCTCTTGTATTTTTATTTATTTATTATTATTATTATTATTATTGTTGTTGTTGTTATTATTATTGTTGTTGTTGTTGTTGTTATTATTTTTATTATTTTACCAATTGTCATTAGTTTTTAACCAGTCACTTAAATCATAGGAGAGCACTGCTCCCAGGATGAGAAAGGTGCTGCTGCCATCTTTGCCACCCAGTTGGATGACTCTCTGGGCGGTGCCCCTATACAATTCCGTGAGGTCCAAGATCATGAGTCAGTCACTTTTTTGGGCTACTTCAAGTCTGGTATCAAGTACAAGGTGAAGCATAGATGTATACTGTTTTTATGGTAGCATGCATGATTTCAAACATAGTTGCATGATGCACAACACTGATGAATAGTCAGCAGCACTCAAAAATACAGTCATGAATATTCTTTATTAATTGACAAACATGTCCCACTATTGCACAATATACATTTTGGCTACATGCCTTACTCTGTTGTTGCTGTTGCTCCCTTTTTTCTTGTTTAACAATGAGTAAGATATGAAATGATTACACTTTATGTTAATGTAAAAATGTATACCAGGGCTTGCAGTGAATTGTACAAATAGTTACAGCATTAGCCTGACATGGCTAATGGTTGGCTTCACTATTGGGGGGAAAAAAAAGGTACAATATAGAAATCCCTGTGTATCCATGGTGAGTGTTCCCCATTGAGGCTACAGCTCAAATCTATTGATGCAGATTTTTTTTTTTTACAAAAGCCTGTGTTGAGATAAAAACAATGGAAAGACACAGTAAGTTTAAAAAAATCTACTTTTCATACCAACATAATATAGTTTTTGAACTATAGTATGTTGATATGAGAAGTAGAAATCCTTGCAGTGCTATTTTGAGAGCTGTGTGAAGTCGCAGTTGGTTGCTCTCTGGGGTTTTCTACTGAGGTTTTCTGTGGAGAGTTTGAACTGGCAAACAGGCTGAGTGAAAACACAGCGCTCTCTGATGCCAAAACACCAAACGGCTGCAGGTGTTGTTAAGCTGAAGCTTTGGAAAACAGATGAAGCACAGCTGGCCGAAGATATCAAGTGCACTTTAGTATCGTGGAAGTTAGAAATTTGGTGCTGAAATTTTGTCTAATCTTGCCATATGTGAAAGTTATATATAGCTACAATATCAATCTATACATTTATGTTGAATGTCATCTGAAATGATGCTTACATATCATGCTGTTATAGTTTGATGTAATTATCTTTATTTTATATGACTTTCCTCCTGCCACAGAAAGGTGGAGTTGCTTCGGGCTTCCAACATGTGGTGACCAACGACATGAATGTTAAACGTCTGCTGCATGTTAAGGGGCGTCGAGCCATCAGGGCCACAGAGGTGGACATGTCCTGGTCCAGTTTCAACAAAGGAGATTGCTTCATCATTGACCTGGGAAAGGTGATCTAGTATAGGGGCTAGATTACTAAACTAAAAAAGACTGAAATAATAAGCCTCCAAATATTGCGGTGTTTCACTACAACCTTAACTTCATCTCCTTTTCTTATGCCCTCTCTTTCAAATCCTAGGATATCTACCACTGGTCTGGCAGTGAATGCAATCGCTTTGAGCGCCTGAAGGCCACTCAGGTGGCCATTGATATTCGTGACAATGAGAGGAGTGGCCGTGCTGAAATGCACATGATCAATGAAGATGAAGAACCAGAGCCTGTCATTAAAGTGAGTCTTTGTTGTCAATGCTTAATTTTATGCAACACAGGAAACCCTGGGAAATGTGTGTTTACAGCAAGGACCAAATATTTATCTGACTTATTTCAGAGCTAGAAACAATGTCAGTAATTATGTGATCTTGCCTCTAATGTGTGCATGTATATTTATAGGTGCTTGGACCCAAGCCTAATATCCCTTCAGGAAGCTGTGATGATGAAGCCCACGAAGAGGCCAGCAAGAAAAAGGCATCTCTCTACTTGGTAAGTATGCACTGACTTTAAACATCAACTATAAACATGTTATATAAATGTACTGCATAAAAATACTATATAAAAGAGTTCTAAGGATGTACTGTTAAATAGCTTTAAAAAGCAATATTGATATCAGTTGATATTAGTTTTGCAACTGGCAATTTTGTGACCTTCTTTGTGACACACACAGGACCGAAAACGATACCCCTGCTTGTGTTACTGCATGCACGGGTGTAATAAGCAACAAACTAATATTAACATGGTCTTTCATTTAAAAACCATTTCTTTATCTTAAGACAGACATGTCAAAAATGCTGAACCTCTTTTGCATCTGCTTTTTTTTTTTTTTTACCAAGATTCTTACAAAAATGTATGTCTGTATTTGTATTGGTTGATATGGGAAATATCAGATACTGGCCTCAAAAAAACATGTTGGTCAAGGGAATTCCTTTGGATATGTAATACAATATCACAAGATGTCAGAGGAGGGATACAGATATTTTGACCATCTCTATGTGCTTTCTAGATCTCTGATGCTGCTGGCTCCATGGAGACAAAACTGGTGGACACGAAACTCCCATTCAAACAAGAAATGCTCTCCCCCGATGAATGCTACATCCTCGATAATGGAGCAGATAATAAGATCTTTGTCTGGAAAGGTACTGGGTTACACAGTATATGAGTTTTCGTCTGGAATTTCTAAGAATTCCCTTTCATTTGAAAAAAGAGGAATGTGACTCATTCATACATTTCACCAGAGGGTGACTTTTCTAATCACTATGCCACACTCCAAACTACAGGCCCATCTGCAAATCCACGTGAGCGCAAAGCTGCCTTAAAGGCTGCAGAAGATTTCATCAAAAAGAAGAATTACTCCGAGCACACCCAGGTACTGTGGTGATACGGTATAAATCTTGCAAAAGTCTGCATACAAAACATCCAGTCTATGAAAAATCTTAACTCTCTATCTCCTCTTTCTATCTTTGAATATGTTTGTATTTATGGATAAGCCCTGCATATGGGTGCCTTTGTGTTTGTTACTGACATGCACAGATCCAAATTATGCCAGGAGGAGGTGAGACCATGTTGTTCAAGCAGTTCTTCAAATGGATGGACAAGGACGAGACCACGGGGCCAGGGAAAGTCTACACCATTGGCCGCATTGCCAAGGTGGAGCAGGTTCCCTTTGACTCCTCCACCCTCCACAACAATAAACTCATGGCTGCACAGCACGGCATGGTGGATGATGGTTCTGGGAAAGTCCAGGTCTGGTCACCAGCATGAAGAATCATGGTGTAATTTTACTACTTCTGTTAAAGTGTTATTTAGCATGGGGTATTTACACATATGGCACTGATGGGTGTTTGTAGATTTGGCGTGTGGAAGGGAGTGAAAAAGTTCCTGTGGACCCATCGACACATGGACAGTTCTATGGAGGAGACTGTTACCTGGTGCTGTACACCTACAATGCAGGAGGCAGAGAGAAACATATCATCTATACATGGTGAGTGTTCTACATCGACCACTGAAGGCCTTTGCACTTGCACTACTCCCATCCATTTTTCCTGAAAAAGTTGACTATATTGTGCTTCGCTGTCCTCCAGGCAAGGGCTGAAGTGCACTCAGGATGAACTGACCGCATCAGCATATCTCACCGTCCATCTGGACGACTCCATGGGAGGATCGCCTGTTCAGGTGAGACACTTACTGCCAAAACATTGTATGAAACAGTTCTTGCTTCAGCAGTTTACTCCTGCCATTTCAGCATGTGGAGAACTGATTCTTATTATCTGTGTCATTATTTGTTGTACAGGTAAGTAGAATGCATTTGTTGAGGTGTTTCCCCTACTGTCTCTTGGCAGGTGCGTGTCACTCAGGGCCAAGAACCTCCTCACCTTGTGAGCCTGTTTAAAGGGAAGCCTCTGGTTGCCTACTTGGGTGGGACGTCCCGCAAAGGAGGCCAGACCCGGGCTGGCTCCACAAGACTCTTCCATATCCGTCAGAGCTCCACCAAAGCCACACGGGCTGTTGAGGTCAGCCTTGTTTATTAGCCTAAGCATAAATAAAGTGATAGAGAAGCAAAGCTTC
>OMKZ01022666.1:0-12281 GCA_900302535.1 Neoniphon sammara | reverse complement strand
TTTTTTCTCCAACTGGGCCAGTGTCAGTAATGACATGCACACACTCTCTTGTGCGGTTCTGCTGCCTTTGCAGTTTTCTCAGTGACTTTAATTAGTTGCTTTTTCAAGGCGTTGGCTCAAGCTTCACATGCACGCCCCACACATACACACACTCACACACACATATATGCACGCACACACACACACACACACACACAAACACGCACACACACACACACACACACACACACACACACACACACACACACGTATACGCTCACACGTACATTGTGCTGCAACTAAAAGAACACGCTGGACTGTATAAGTTAATATGCAGTATGACTCAGCCTTTGTACATCCTCCTAATCAAAACTTCATCGTCCCAAAGACGTCAATTATGTGTGTGTGTGTGTGTGTGTGTGTGAGAGAATCTGTACTTTTGTATGTGTGCGTGTGTGTGTGTGTTTGGTCGGTGCAGGCGTCTGTTTTCCTTTATATATGTGCATGCGAGTGTGTATGCGTGTGTTTGCAGGACAGAAAAAGCAAGGAGAGGAGGGAGAGGCAGAGAGAGGCAGGGACAGAGAGAGTAAATGGTCTGTGCAGGAATGAGAGGGACGATCAGAGAGAGAGAGAGAGACAAAGAAAATAGGGGGAGGCTGACACATTAGAAAGGCATCTATTCTATGTTTGCAAGCCTTAGAGGTCACATGTGGTCACTCGAAGTGTTTGGTTGTATCATCCTCTTTCGGGTGGAGTGAAACATGCGTGCAATGTCCGAATGTACCAGAGGATGGCGCCCCATCTGTATGTTAGCCAGGCAGGAACTGACTGTCATATGTCCCATCTCATGGACAGGCTAAAAACAATTTACTGGATAAAATAAATGTATATTATTGCATATAGTATAGGTATAGTTACTTTTTCTTACATTTATCAACCTCCTTCTGAATCTTTGCTGAACCCACTGGCAGTGAATCATTTCATGTTCTGTGAATCCTGTTACTTTTAATGAATTGAGCATTTAGCTGACAGAAGTAAGAGATTATTATTTGTAGTAGTATTAGTATTAGTATTAGTATTGTCATCATTATTATTAATAGTATTACCAATGATGCTTTTAACTATATGCGTGTGACACAGCATTGGCCGCTGGTGTTTAGGATAGGTTCTGCAGAATTCCTCGTTTTCTTTCCGAAATTCCTGTATCTTTTATTTAAATTTGCTTTGTGAGCTTGGATTACGACTTATGGAGCTTTTACACAGTACATTGTCCCCTTCAATCACACCACACCACACAAAACACCTCTAGACGATCTTATAAAGATGTTTGATGTAGACAAAATCAGTGGGATACCAGGCATATTTGTTTCACCCTCAAAACAAATCACCCATAGAGAGTTGCAGCTCAACTTGAACTAACCCAATCCCACATTTTTATAGCTGTTAAACTCAAAGAGAAGTTTTATTTAGAGTGTACCCCTATTAAAAACTTCAGAACCTTTGTGTTCCTTCAAGAGAATGTTTTAATATTCAAAAGGAGCCACTATTGTGTGGTTTCTTGCGCCAACGTACAAAATAAAGAGCCACATCAGAAAGCTGGAACAGTCCCCGAGCATTTTCATGTGTAAAGAAAAAAGAGGGAAAACAAATTTGGAGGGGGGAGACGGGTATTTATAGAGTGGTGTGAGAGTCTTTGCAATGACAGGAGCCTAATGAAGTGGAGTTTGGGTTTTGATTCACAGTGTGGTGAGTGCGTGGGTCCCTCTGTGACCGTTACTGCATTCCAGCCCCGATCCCTCGCTCGCTACACGGAAACCAGCTCAGGCCACAGGGGGAGGCGGAGGGCAAACTCAAAATAACGTGTTCCTCTAACCAAGCTAACCTTTCTCGCCAACATCACTCTGACATACAGTACAGGGCAGCAGATGCACGACTGCCCGGCATTCACAGTGCCTCAGTCGTGTAAGCAAGTGTATGCACACCTACACCCTCACAAACACACACAGTATTTGATAGTTAAGTCACTGTGTTACTACTGGTGAGTCAACATGGCATGGTGACTGATTCAATATGGTAAACAACAGCATGACATGTTAGGGAAGTCCAGAATGATGTTCAGTGGTGCAGAAATTCTGCTAATAAGGATTTTGTCAGTGGAAATAGTAGTTTTGCATAAGAGGTTTTTACTGCTATGTAAGGAGGAAGAGAGAAAGAAACCAGAATGTATCAGACCAGAGATGGTAAGTTATCATAATTTTTAAATAAAGAGTGGAAATGATAGCTTCGATAAGCCTTAAGAAAGGAAAGGGGATTGTATGGTGCTTATATTTTGCTGATAGAGAGGAGAAAGGGAAGCTTTACTAAGTGTGTACATTTTACACAGCATTACAGTTTGTGTTTTGCATTTGTGTACACTAGTAACCACTGTCCCATGTCATGCATCAGTCCCTACTGAGCTGAGTATATTGTAACTCGAAATGTGTTTCCTAAATAAGTCTTGTTGCTGTGTCCTCGCATTTTCCAACAGCACAATTGGTAAAAAGAAAAAGGAATTTTCCAAACAAAATTTCCCTCTGAAACAGAGCAAGCTGTCCTTGCAATATAACATGTCTTCTACGCAGTTTGCCACATCTGTCGGCCTTTTAGGCAAAGACCAAATTTTATATAAAAAGAAAACTTGTTAGATAACTGCCACTGTGGTGGTCTGCAGGACAGGTAAACATGGTGGCAAACATGCAGGCAACAGCACACAGGAAACCTCTGAAGGAAGAGGGCAAGCAACCACAAAGGCTCTCTGCATACCTCTTTACTCACACCTTGCTTCCTTTGTGCAAAAAGAAAGATCTGATTGCTGCATTTTTTAAACACAAATTAATGACTAGAATTGGCAAACAACATATTCACAAGTGTAAGAATCAGTCTTACTAAGCGTTGTCATCATTTTAGTATAGTATAAAATTTCTGTTCATCATCGTTTGATGCGAAACCCATACAACAATATAGATAACTGGATAAATAAGGGCAGCTTTAACTCCATGTTCTCTTGCTTATTGACTGAACACTTTCAGTGTCATAAATGCAAAGTTTAAACCTTGTAAGCTAGATTCTTTCGTTCTTTCTACATTTCATTCTTCACTTTCTTCTGTTTCCAACTTTCCTCCATACCCAGTAGGCACAATAACCCAAAGAAAACTAGACTTGGATGCTTATCCATTTTTAACTCTCTCTGTGTTTTTTCTAAGGACCTGAACTGGTGTTTGGTGTGTTTGTTATGGTTAAGATATATTACAACAAGACAGCCTGTAGCAAGATCTGAGACCTGATACACTATAGTATGTACACAGTTGCTACCATAATACACCCAGGCCGTCTAGGTGCTAGTGGGGTAACAGACACTATTATTTTTATGCTATACATTTTATGAATACAGAATTATTAATTTTGAACCATTGGAAATCGGTGTGAGCTATGTGCAGGTTAACATGGCTAACATCCTTATGGGCTCCATTAGTATAAAATACAGGTCAAGAATAGCCTCACTACAATGTAGTACATGGTTTGGGTGGGAGTCGGCGAGGGGGGATGAGTGTGTGTCCTGTGCAAGAGTTGCTACCACTTGTGTGTTGCTTACGTGTTGCCGCTTCTTAACACCGCTTCCCCTTGTGTGTCTATATCTCTGCTATTCGGTATATTGTACCTCCAAGTGAGTCACACTTTTCTCACTTCCTCACAAACATGCTTGTACCTGGTGAAGACCAGAGGATTTCAAACTTGTTCATGTTCCAGATCCTCGAGTTGACTTTGATTAAGCTGCGAACCCCCATTTGAAGTGATTTTCCCCTATGGACCCAGGTATGAAAGGATATTTTGGTTTGTGTTAAGGATTTAATTGTTCTGATGTCATACTTGAACACTGACAAACAGATTCAGAGTGGTGAGATTAAAACATAATGTTAAAATAATCACTCATATGTCTTTTGTATTGTAATGACTTCTAGTCAATTAAATATATAGCGAAATGAAACTATTCCAAATTTTGCTGAGGACCGCCCGGCAGTCCCTCAAGGACCGCTGGGGGTCCCCGGACCCCACTTTGAAAATCACAAGTATAGATCTTTTTCCTGTCCACTATCAGTCAGTAACACAAACATGTATGCTCACACACACTCACATGCATGTAGACACTGAACTGCTGCAGTGTATATATACTGTGGTTTTAACGCTTATTCTTAATCTGTCTGATCTATCATGCCAACTCTGCAGAACATCTATTACAGTCAAAAGTAATCACTGGATGCATTTGCTTATACAAGGTGAATTGCTGTCCACTACACCATTCAGGATATGACAATGTATAGGCCTATATAAAGCCTAATATAAAATAAATTATATTAAATATTATATTAAAATTATATTAAATATAAATCGTTACAAGCTCCACAATTTACACATGCAACATAATGGTGAGAAAAGCAGTAGCATGCAGAGGTGTGCAGTGTGCATGGGTATAGTGCAAATAAGAGTAGGAGGAGATAAGACGTAGCCAGTGTGAAAACAACATTGTCAAGGACTGAATGTGAGAGATAAAGACAACAGCAGATAATGATTTACCTTCTCAGATTCATCATGAAGTGGACTAGCAAAGAGGACTGTAAGTCACAGCTTTTATTTATTTCTCAGCTGGAGGACTGTTTGCTTGATTTCACTGCACATCATTTTAACTTGTTGAACTGTTGGCTTTATCTGCTGGTGTTTTGAAGTCACACCGGGGCAGGTTCCACCGAGTAGCTGTAGCTGGGGGTGTGATGTGACGCGCAGATAGCGAGTCGCAGATCAATAACACTGATAATCAATTTATTTTCAGACACCGGAGCCCTTGCAGAGTGGCCGTGGGCGCTTGACAGTGTGCTAGAGTGAGTGTCTTCAAGGGTGTGCTTTGATTCACCCGAGCTCACATGTGAATAATGAAACCAGCTCCAGCGCGGGGCCACACTAATAGCGCAACTTGTTGACAAATCAACTTTTTTTTGTACTTTTATCAGCGAATGGCTCAGTAGGCTTTGAAGACAATAAAACGCCAAAAGGGGGTCTGTTTTTCTGTCACAAGGGCCCTAATTGAACAATGGTGGAATCATTAAAAGCCTGAGTGAACAAAGGGCAAATAGCTTCAATACGGTGCTTGTTGTCAATGCAAAGAATACAGAGCTTTTTTTTCTTTTTTTTTTTTTTAAAGGATACAGCTGCTGTTTTGTGCCCTTCTGTCTTTGAGTGTAATTTACCACCGCGGCACAATCAATATGAGGAAATTAGCGTTGTGTTTATTTGCTGAACTGATTGTTTTGTGCGGCGCTATATCTTTTAAAGGGCAGATGTTGCCCCATGGCCGCACATTCTGTGGTGGCGGTTTGAATGCCCTGACAGGGTGGTGTCTCTTAATGAGCAGGACATCTGAAGACACGGAGCTGTGGGTTTACTGCTGTGGCACTGGGCTCCTCTCTATCTCTGACTGCAGCTCAGATCTTCTTGCAGCTTCACACACATACACATACACAGGCTCTGTCATGCAGTTCTTTGGTGTGTGTGCCTGTTTGATCACTGCAGCCTGTTCTGCAGCAGCAGGACGGTCTCGCTCCCTGTCTTGTGCATTTGACACAAGTTCTGCTTGTTTGTCTGCCTGTTTTTTCACTATGCCCCTGTTGTTATCTCTGTGGAGCTCAAATGTGTATGTGTGTACGCGAGTGTGTGTGTGTGTGTGTTGTGCTGAGGGAATTTCCCCCCACAGCCTCTTTTTCACATTTTTGCATCTGTTGGAGGATCTGTGTTGGTGACAGTTTGACACACTATTGCCCTCTTTCTTTTTGTACCCTCTCTTCTAATGCTCCATTTTTCTACTCCTCTCTCTCTTTTCTTCTCTTTTTCTTTGTCTCTTTGTTTGTTCATAATAAAACGTACACATATGGCACTGTATCGTCTTATGCATGCATTGGTGTCTTTCTACCAATCTCTCCTTCTCACTTTCTCTCTGTCTCTCCCTGTCACCCACTTTGTCTAACACACACACAGACACACACACCACTGCATTGTATCCTGCATACACTGCAACCATGCAGAATGATATACTGTACCACGCAACCCATTTTAGCGCTCCTTCCTCCACACTGATGTGACATTTACATCTCAGATCAGGGTGTGACAGTTTCAGTGACTTGCTATGTGAATCTCATTTATTAAGTACACTCACAGGCTGGCTGGATGGTGCGCTGCCAGCCAGTTCAGAAATTACTGCAATCAGCCACCATAGACGTGAGCTTTAGACTAGACTGTGTGACTTAAGAGTGTCATATCAATGTGTTTGTGGTTATTTTTACAATCATTAGACAAGAATGTTTGCACTTCCTCTTCTCCGGCCACAGAAATGCAATAAAATTGGAGCAAACATCACATTACCACCATTCCTATCGGTTAACATGTAATTCAGAGCATTTAATCCTCAATTTGCTGTCAGCGTTTATGATATAATCTACAAACCATTTGGATAAAATGAAATGAAGAGTTGCATTCCAAAATGAGATAACTGCCAAGAGGAAAATTCAACACCAGCTCTCCTGTCAAGAAAATTAAACTCACGATTGGATATTATTGGAAGCACAAAGTGTCTTATGATCTTACAAAACAGCTACATTTTGGAGAGGATGCATGCTTGTACAGTATTTTTTGAGATAATGAGCAATGAGATTTTTTTTCTTTGCAAGTACTGTATATGGCATTTTGGATTCTAAAATGTTCAAATGCTCTTTGTATTACTGAATTAATAGGATTCAGTGCAGCATGGCAACAACTCTTGTTGAATATATAAGTTAAGACAGTGCATCATGTATTTGGTGCATGTGCAATAACACAGTGAGGTAGACAAAACACACATGTAGGTATCAGTATGTGTTTTTTTTTTCTCTCTCAGTGCTGTTAGAGCAGGTCATACCAAACCAAACCAAACCAGGCCAAACACAGAAGGAACCATCACCGCGAGAGCAAGAGTGTGAGTTGCTGCTAAGATGAAGGAGATCAGGTGGGAGGTGTTTGCTCTTAGTTGCGGTCCCCCGTGACTCAATGTACGAATGTCAGACAGCAGGTTTGAATAAGAGAACTCCCACGTCAAGATTTTTTTTTTTTTTTTAAATGCCATGTTTGATTTCTGTGACATATTCAAAGAGCAGTTATCGTGGGCAACATGTATGCAATCTGTGGATGAATATGGATCTATCTCCTCTCTGAGCTGCTGTCATAGGTACCGTAAAACAACTGTACATACATGTTCCTGTGTTTGCTTTCTGTTTGTGTGTGTGGGTGTCCGTGACCCTTGTGGGGTAATTTACTGTTCAAAATAGCAATTGAAAAGTTTCTCTTGACACCTGAAACCATCGCAACAGCTTTGAAGGAGCATTGTTTTGCACTGTAATCATAAAACACAACAATTTTTGGTGATATTGTGAAAGTATTGTTTTATACCAAAAAGACTTGTTTTACATCAAACAGTATTTAAATTATCATTATTTCTTATGATAAAGGAACATGTTTTTAGTGGATCCCCGCTCATTTTTGACATTGCATTGCTGCCTGCATTTTCTGCTGTGTGAAATAGTCCAGATCTTACTGTTATGTAGCATGCACACCTATGATTTAGTCATATTAAATATATGACATAATGCATGTATGCATTATGTCACATCATCAAGATAGCATAGAATTTATTTCTGCTGGGTGGCTGGTTAAGTTTTGATTGATATAACAGATTAAAAATGAGGACCTGAAGAGACCTTTTTCATGTCATTTGACATTTAAACTCTAACCCCAAGCTGTAAACTCTAATTCTAAATATTTGTGTTTAATTTTATTTTCTATTTATATTTCAAGGGAAATTTTACAGCATGCATATCATGCATGTTTGATGGTCGTGGTTTGTCTACATCTAGTGTATAACAAATATGCTGTATAAAACTACCCTATTGCAGACACTTTACTTTTACACCATATTTAGATGTAGGTTATTGTGATATGAGATATTTTTTTCTTTATTTTTTTTAATACCATTTAACATTTTATTAGTATCTGTGCACAAATTGGATTTAGCTCATAAACGGTTTTATGCGTACGAAACACAACACACTACAGGTGTAAATTTTAACCACCAAAAAAGCCTCATGGTGATATGTGTTTTATTTATATTGTTGGATTTGTTTGCCATTATATTATCTGAGCACTGTACCTGGTCAAAGTAAATCTATGTTAAACAGGATTAATAATTTTACAGCACAGTTATTCCGTCTTTTATGTAAAAACCGTGAATGGTCATAAAATCAACAGAAATGGTAACAATTACAGCATATAGTAAATGCCCCACTCTTGTTTGTTGCAATTTAAAACCAAAAGAAACAAACAAGTTAATTCCAAGGTAATTACTGTGTGCTTACCATTTCACCGCATAATTACTAAGTCAATACCAGATCACATGTGTGCACCGTAAAATAAACTGCAGTTTAGAGTGTTGCCGTACAGTAGATGCCCTCCGGGTTATAAACAGACCAGGATCTAGTTCTTAAAATCACCCCAGCTCTACAGCTAGGCCTGTTTGCGCCATTGTAAGCCAATGCAAAGGCTTACAATGCATCTTGAGACGCATTTTGTTGATCTCAGATGATGAAGTTTTCAATTCATGTGGTACCCATGAGGTCTGTCTGTTTATTTCATAAATATTGTGATTATAATTGTATACAAGCACTTTAATAGCTGTGTGACAATCAAATTTATCTATCCATTTATGCATCTATCTATCTATCTATCTATCTATTTATCTATCTATCTATCTATCTATCTATCTGAGCTCAGACTGACTAAAGGAAGTAATAAAAGAATTAGGTCATAATTTATATAACTTTGGATCAGGAATAAAGGGATTACAAGCCTGTTTCTGGTGGTTCACCAGATAACAAGAATATCGGTATTTATCAGTAGCCTGCGTTTCTGATGGCTGAAAAAGTTGACTTTGCTTGCAGACAGACCCCCAATTCTCTTAGATGACAAATAACAGCTCAGTCACTGCCAGAGAGAGAGAGAAAGAGAGAGAGAGACATTAGAGGAATACTACTGCAATGTTTGATTTTAACATATTATTGTTGTCAAGCCATCAGAAACGATTCCCAGGGGACCTACTGATCAACATTGTCAAGCATGATGCAGCACAGTTCGGTTAGCACTCTCTGGATATGAGTCATGTTCTTCCCACGCACAAAACAACGCATGCAAAATAGCAGTCCTGTTTTCTACCGTGCTCTGTGCTATTTTGTGTTCAGTGTCTTCCAACAAATTACACACTTGTAAAACAGACACACATTGCATGAATTTATCATTTTTAAACTCCTTTGTACCTTGACACACAACATATATATCACGCAAACATGCACGCCTAACACACGCAAACACTTACACACACAAACACACACACACATACAGGCGCTCTCAAACCTCCTGCACTGTTCAAAGATTTAGTGGTCCTACTCAAATAAAAGACTTTTTGAAGAATGCACTCGCTATCCAAATAAATAAATCAATGGGCTAGATAATGAAAGCCATTCCAGCGCCGTGCTGCTTTAATGACAGCACATATAGGCCCAGTGTCACTCACTGTCATGGGAGAGAAAATTAGAGCCAATTTGATGCTAATCTGGACCAGATTGTTCTCTTTTTGGGGCTGGTGGTATGTCCTATCATCCCAGGAAACTCCTGCAGGGCTGATAGGTCGGCCTCAACAACATCATATAACATCATAGCTGTCCATTTTAGGGAAGCAGATTTGATGACCAATTTCATCCCCCATAAAAGCGAGTCATTCCTCCCCATTGCAAGCAGAGCAGCATTGCATGGAGCGGAAACCTGAGTGACTGGCTTCGGGTGAATCAGTGTTTTGCATGTGCGTATTTTTCACAAGGTTGTAATCAAGTTTGGGGCAGCACATTACAAATTGCTGATACAAACGGATACACATGTTCTCGTAAATTCTAGGGATGAGCTAATTTACCAAGGGACAATTATGAAATGTTTGAACGTTCAGCGGATAGTTGGCAGTGAGTGAGAACAATTTGTTTAATGCTCACACAGGAGCTTTAGGTGTGTGTTTGTGATTGGGGTACCCCCCCCTCCCCTTCCACTACCCATCCCACCCCTTGCAGCACTGGGTGCCCCTTTTGCCTTTCCAGTAACAGATGTATAGTCATAACTGACAAGCTACATAATGTCAGTGACGTGTTACACACCATGATTCATCCTCAAAGGTTTCCCCCAGTGTTCTGGCATGAAGCTATGGGTCATATCTGGATGTGTACAGGAGACTAAATGTATAAATAAATAAACAACTCATCCTTTAGCTGTCCTCCCCAGACAGTAAGAATACAGTCAGAACAGAACTGCGACGAGTTCACAGGAAAAACAAATATCTTTTAAGAAAATCTTGAGTGGCTTTTTGAATGCATAAATTTTGTGTTTGTGTTTTTGTGACATTTAACGAGCTGTGAAACCTTATTTTAACATTGACACAAGAAGAATTATTGACCCACCGTGCTGTATGTAGCTGTATGCTCCTCCTTGACGACGGTTTGGCTCGCTTGCTCTCTCTCATGATATTTCAAAGACGTTGGCAAGGAGTCTATTTGTGTTCTTACATGGTCATTATTTGGTTGTGATTAGATATTGCCAATCAGCGAGAGGAAAACAGAGAGAGTCCTCAAAAAAAGCCTGGGAAATAAGAGCCTACAGCTGAAATCCCAGGCATGTGTTTGTGATTGTCATTTATTGTCTCTGCCATGGGAAAAAAGTAGTGCGCCTTTCCAATTCTGTTCCAGTCTGGGCACAGAGGGTACAGCGGCAGACTTTTAACTTGCAATATGTTATTTATCATTTCTCTGACTCTTCTTATTGCTACCCTGAGTCCCTGCCTCATTGTCATAAATACATAGCACATGAACCATATGTGCGCTAATAAACCGGTTGAAAAATGTCACGCTTCAACACTTACACTCCACTCATTAGCCGGCTCTTGCATGTTTAAGTTACATTTTACGACTTTACATGAAGAACATTTGAAGATTTTCACTCCAAAATGAAAAAAAAAAATCTTCTTTTAGCAAAAAAAAAAAGAAAAAAAAAAAAAGTGACATCTTTATAAAATCCCCTATGGTATAATTAAAACAAGATGTAGTACTTTTTAAAGGACAGTGGGTAACTTTAGTCCCTGGTTGCCAAATTGATAACACTTTTACCGTCTGGATCCTCTATATCTTTCAGATTTTAAATGATAAACTTCCTTTAATGTTTCTTTTTTCCTAAGGGAACATACGGTGTTTTTTAAATTAGCCTTTCATTTGATTCCCTGTATTTCATGGTATAAAGATTCTTTTAGAAATGGCACTAAAATTGAACAGAAACTACAAATAACAATGGGTCTGTTTTTATTTTGGAAGCTCTGTATCATGCAGGGAATATCGCTAAATTTCTGAAATGTCATAATTTCTAGTATCGACCATCCTTTTTCAGTTCTGGGTCTGCTTTGTGCAATTGTGTAGGTTGCAAGATGAACACATCTGCGTTGTATTGATCATAATCCACAGATCAACCCACACAAAGCCATATGAAATATCTCATGATAAGAAACACATTGAACAACTTCACATGAAGACTATTGCTTTTCCGTTGCTTACAAAGCAACAGGACACTGTGGCAATACTGAAATTGAGCAAAAACAAAGAATTATACTGTTGTTTTTGGTTTTTACTTCAAACATCATGAAAGCAGTATTTTCAAATTTAGGAAACTTTTTTCCTTTTTCGGGTGGTGTTTTCAGCCTGCTTTGGTTTCAGTTCCTTACATCCTTTTTTTTTTTTTTTTTTTTTGCAACGGTTGCAAAGGTTATTCACCGGTTTGTATTGGCCATAATCTACAGCTCAACCCACACAAAGCCATATGAAATATCAGCTGATAAGAAACACATGTTCATTGCATTCTGAATGGTTAAAAAAAAGAAAAAAAAATGGATTTTACACTACAAAATAATAATTGGCATCTCATACTAAATATAGATTAAAGACACATGTCCCTGATATTTTCATCTGTATTGTGACTTTAAAATACAGTAAGACTTTGCTTCATCATACATCCCTAATAAACATGAGTTACATTACATTTAACGACTCATCAATATAACCTAATGCCTTTTGTCCCCTGCCTGCCTGTCCCACTCCTCTCTCTCTCCCTCC
>OMKZ01022664.1:17393-30826 GCA_900302535.1 Neoniphon sammara | reverse complement strand
CAAGCAGTCGCCATAGTCATTTATCAAGTAGAAATACCGAGCATTTCCTGGTTACAGCTTCAGAATTGCTGTGATTTGCTTGTTCAGTCAAACTACATGAGCAATTTGAAAACATCAGATTGGTCTTTCAATGAACATTTGTCATTATTTTTGACACTTTATAGACTAAATGATTTATCGATTACTTAAAAAAGTAATCAGTAGACTGACAATGAAAATGATGGCTAGTTGCAGCCCTAAATATTTATATTCTGAGTTTTAAATTTGCCAAAAAAGAAACAAGACAAAGAAAGAACTGAAATGGCAAGAAGCCTCTGTGGATTTCAACACCATTTGTCTCAATATCTCTTTTGTTTCCAGTCCTGCACTTTGGTAACCTTTGCTTCAAATTGGGAGTTTGTACATGTTGTAAGTCTGCAGATCAATTTATGCAGCCATTTTTATATAATTTCATCATTTATTATTATTAGCCAAGCTTTGAAGGCAGTTAATTCTTAAAAAGACATGGGAGGTAAAAATCACAGTGGTTGTTTTACTGTAAATGACAGATGAAATTGTACTTACTGCTGCAACAACTAAAATATAATCTATTTAGGTGAGATTGGCACTAACACTTAAATTATCTCATCACAACTACTCACTTTTCAACATGCTCCATAGTGCGATTGTTGTGTTGCTCAAAGGCAGACAAACAAATTTGCACATGAACAGAAACTACAGCAAATCCATACCAGACTTAGACTTGATTGCTGTTATACACCACCTCTGTTACTCTGAATTGACTATGTTTGAGATTTTCACATCATAACTGTCCCAGAACACAGAGTTCAAGCCTGTGCCACTGAAAGCTGGCGAGGATGAGGACTACATGCTGGCTTTGAAACAGGAGCTGAGGGCAACAATGCAACGGCTGCCACACAACATCAGGCCTCTGTCTGCGAAGGCAGGTGAGGTGGAGAGCAGTGCATTAGAAACCTGACATCCCACTGTAACACTATGGCAACACGATTAGCTGCTGTGAGATGAGATAATGCAGCACTCAGGAAGCCAAACATTTAGTTAGCTCCATATCTGGGAAAAGGAGAGAGAGACAGATTTGTGTCAGACTATTGAGTTACAACCAGCCACGAACCAGTCTACTATTTCCATATCAAGGGTTAGATCTGGTTTGATCAGAAGGTGCTGCTTTCGAATGTTTTTGAATGCACAATATTGGTGCTTTGCATTCACAAGAAGAAATGTCTGAACTTTTATACAGTGGCCAACTGTGGCTATATAGATGTCTATTTATTTACATGGCTTTAACACTCATTTTGTTATGGGAAAACGGTGTAACTTCTGAAACTGCAGTCAAAACCAGACCATCGCTTGGTAAAGATGAATAAATATACTGTGGTTTACCACTGTGGCTGAGAGGTGGCATGGGAGGTGGCACCTAGTGGTTTGTTTATTACAGTTTTGGGTCTGATAAACATTACATGAGAGTGAGCGAGAGTCTGTGTCAGATTGCATTCAAGTATAACCTGTTCTTGTTGACACATCAAACAGAGGTGGAGAGATATAAGGAAAGATACCTGAAGCAAGGCCAGCTGGATGATGAGGAATGGACTCCAGGTACGTGTGCAACATAGAGCAAATTAGAGCAAAATGCGAAAATATGGAGAATAATGGTAATCATGTTCACCACGTTTTAGACTGGAACCTCTTCCCAAAAGAATTGATGCCCCAAAAGAAAAGGCCTCGTGCTAAAACAGGTACATACAATGCATGATTGACTTAATCAGATGTTGGTTCTGCTTCAGTATGAATAAAGTGCTTAAATCCAACAGGCACAAAGAAGAAATCTGTGAAGATGTCGCGCAAAGATACAGAGATGATGAGTAAACTAGAGGTATATCTCCCCCACCTTTAATTAATTTTACTTCAGAATCCTCTAGATTCATCATGTACCATGCATTGCTTCACATTAATTTGGCTTGATGTAGTTCATGAGGTCATGTCTGGATACATAAAACTAAATATATTCTGCTCCTTGATATTTTCTGGGGTTCTTGGGTCATGATGAATGTAATTTAGTGTATAATTTTGTCTCAATGTGAACTCCCCAGGAACTGGAAAAGAAAGATGCTGCTGAAAAATCAGATGATGAGAAGGAAAAAAAGGTGGATGATGATGGTGAAGAGGAAGAAATTGAAGAGGAAGAGTATGATGAAGATCTTGAAGAGGTTAGACTGCGAATGATACGTGTAGTTTTCACTGTTCAAAGCCAAATCGCCATGTGGTTAATATGCAAGGAGAAACGTTAAGATTCTGTTTAAAAATGTTTGCATTTGTCTCCCTCTGCACAGGAAAACGACTACATTGACAACTACTTTGACAATGGTGAAGACTTTGCTGCAGGGAGTGATGACAATATGGATGGTGAAGCAACATACTGATACCACTGTGCAACTGTTACCTCAACTATGCAAACTGTCGAGCAAATGTGCACTGTTTACTTAAACACAATACTCTTTTAAGTGTTATTTTTATTATTTTTTCTATCAGTTACTGTACAGTACTACACTTACTTTATTGTATATAAGCTGGGATTGCCATTTAGGGAAGTTGTAGCACTTTCTGTTTGATGTTTTGTTGCAAAAGTGTGATTATGACATGAAACATTTCACAATGGGCTCATGTAAATAAGAAATGTCAAACCACAGGCACACTGGCAAGTGTGAGCATCAATAATTTATTCAAAATAGACCTTTATTTATTTTCCAGCCTGCTGCACATTTCCACAGGTTGAAAGGCACATACTGTCAATAACACCTAATGCTTGGTTTGGACATAATGATAAAATAAAAAAAGTTCTATAACAAAGTCTAACATTTCATGTGTATAACTAACTTTCCCAGTTCCTCACCATGCCTTTAGTCATAGAGGTTTCTTATGATTCCCCCCCCAAAATTGCAGTTCTCTCAAAGCAGGCTAAAGGACAAAAAGTCAAGCATTCAAGGAAGTTATGCAACATAATTTAACTGGTAACTTCCAATACTGATAGTGTAAGTATAAGACCAATGCTCAGTCTTTTTAAAATAAATTAATTACTCTATATTAATAACAGAATGGCAGCAATCCCAACAAAACCGTATTGGAGAATATTCCCAACAGCTTTATGGAAAAAAATAATTAGTCCCCTGGTAGAGGAAAACACAGTTGGACCAAACTGAGTAAAAACAGGTTTAAAAACATCCACAGAATGAACAGAGGTTATTCCCAGTCTTGTAACCATACAAACATAATTTTGTGTCTTCTATAAAGTGACTGTACCAGTCAGGCAGCTTGCACCAATGTATAAAGTCAATAAAAACTGCCCAGACAAAGTTGGAATCGGCCCCAGTTTTATTGGGTGTCTGAGTCAGTGACAGGTTTATATGTAATTTCGTTACTCCCCGCTATATGTTCTCATGTGTTCAGTCATTGCTGTGTCCCACTTTACCTACATCAGGTTGGTGTGTGTTTCCATTACCTGCATTTCCAGCATCATGTCCATGGCTAGCCCCCCTTTGGAGGTTCCTTTCTACTGGATGGCTCAGTTCATGGGCCTGCTGATGTGGATGATGCTCAGTGGGGTGAACCTGTGTAGGGATGCCATGATGACTGACATCAGCTTTCATCAGAACCTCATAGTATAGCAGATAAAACACCGGTGTGACAATGCCAACAACTAGCATGATGGCCACAGCTGTCCACCATCTCATGCCCCAGTCTGCCCCGTAGTAGGGGTCCTTCCTCAGAGCTGGTTTATACTCAACCTCCCCTAGCAGTGGCTGCTGCTGCTGGAGCGTTAGGGAAGACACGACCTCATTCAAGCTGCTGCGAGACGGGCCTGTGGACTTCACCAGCCGCTCAATGTCCTTGTCCTTCTCCAGGAGGAAACCCTCCACGCTGTCCGTGGAGGAAGAAGAGTCTGTGGAGGATTCGGAGATGAGGGAGGTAATGGGGGAGATCTGTGACAGGCGCCGGGCACCTGAAGGGGAGGCAGATTTGATTGGTGCAGTGTTGTGAGTCTCCGTCAGGACGCTGAAGCGCCTCACAGGAATCTTGATGGATCGCAAGGCAAAGAAGTCCTGTTCTGTCAAAAGGTTGTTTGCACGCTTAATGTCAGCCACCTAGGAAACAGACAGAAGAAAGGTTAACTTTACTGTATCAATATCAGACTGTTGAGATACTATTACTTTTACCACAGAACAAGAATGGCAACAAAATATCGTCAGCAACCTCTTCATGATTTGCATGAGTCTATGTGCATTTGCCACATTGGCATTCATAAAGTAAACGTGTGATGTGTGTGCACGTAAACTAGGGCTGAACAATATGGTAAAAAAATTTTTTTACATGATTTTGACAGATATTGCAATTGCAAAAACTATTAAAATTAAGATAGCAAAGCCATTTTTGCTTGGGTCTGTACCAAGCAAACATGTTTTCTTAAGTCAAGAGAATATTTGCAGGCCAGGGCATCTCTGCAGCACCACAATACTTCATAATGCTATTTTGTCTTGTTTTACCTTTATCAAGAAATTGCAAGTTTTGTGATTTGGATATTGATCCTAGCCATATTGTGATTTTGATATTATTTGGATTAAGTGTTAAGCCCTAATATAAAGTACAAATTGCTGCAAACTTTCTGCAAAAAATGTTATAAATAAATCAAGAATAATACAAATAAAACCTCCTATGGCATATTGTAGTTCATGTAGTTTAGGAATACTATATCAGAGTTTGAACATACTATCAGAAAATATTTTTTATATTGGATTTATACAAACAGGTGACAGCTTTAATGTTTTATCAAACAACATTTACCATACAGTGCTAGTATGTTTGTGTGTATGTAGCCTTTAACATGGAAGGGAAGGATCTTTGAGTGTGTACTCCCCCGAGCAGAGAGGGAGAAAGACAAAAACAAAGACAGGCCAGCACAGACATACTGAGCAATGGTACTGCAGGGCAATACTGTTCAGGGTGTCCCCCTCCTGGATGTCTCTAGCCAGGAAGACAATGTCATCCATCCTCTCTCTGGAGGTGCTCCTGCGCAGCCTCTCTCTGCCACGTGCCCGCAGCTCGTAGCTCTCCCCGTCCTCCTCTGACAGGTCATTCTCCGAGCCGTTGTTTCCAAATAGATAGGCATGGCCGCCGTTGGCAGGCTGCACTGTGGTGGCCGACTGGAAACCATAGTGCTGGCTTCTGCTGGCCATTGTTTCTTCACTCTGGAGTACAGTGTAAAAAAAGCCTTTAATTACAAACATGAACTTGTGCAGAAGACTTTCTATTGCTTTGGAGGGGCACTTTAACAATTAAACAAGTCATCTGTATTTTTCCCTGAAGGGACACAACAATAACAACTTGTTTGACTTACCAATTTTGATCTAGGACACAGAATTACCATGACAACACTGAGTTCAGAACTGAGAGCAAAAGTATATGAAGCATGTTTGAGCTAAGGGATAACTAAGATCTTCAGAAAAGCTATTAACTAGTAATTTTTTATTTGATGGGACATGCAGCTTCAAACTAGGGCTATCTTGGAAAATCTGGGATGTAATAAACAAAGGGCAAACACTCAAACTTTTGTCATTACAAGTTAACAGATAGAGAATGAGAAAAAAATGGCTAAAAATGTAGGTGACTATGTAGTCATCATTTTCACCAGTAATTCTCACTATAAGAGGTGTATACAAGGAACCAAGTAGTGCTGAAGAGTATCTGGGGTCTGTACCAAACAAACATGTTTTCTTACATCTGGAAAAATATAATTTATAGGCCAGGGCATCTCTAACACCACAATACTTTATTTGGCCACACATTTTGCCTTAATCGAAATACTGTAGCTCTTGCTATTTGGAACTTGCACTTGGCAATATTGTAATTTCAACATTGTGATTAACCATTCAGCCCGACCATCTCGTATCAACCAAGCTGTCAGTGTGTTATCCCAAATGTGAACTCTGCGGCAGGTAGCACTACAATTACACCTATAACTTTCATTTGTATCTTGTAATATACTTGTATTGGGATACCATGACAGTTTTAACTGCTGGTTCAAATTAATGACATGGTGACTACTGTTGCTTTCTAACAACATACAAGACCAAACATGCATGGAGCTATTTTTCCTCTGGAGCCTGCATTAACACGTGAGACACGCAGAAAGCAGGGGAATTCACTCCCTCTTGGTCGCACTATACCAATGTTACGTTTCTGGTTGCAACAGAGTGGTTTAGAAAACCACCACTAGAGAGGGGAAAAAAGCTCAAGTCCATCTCTCAAGCAGTCTTGCACGCGTACAGAGGAACCAGATAAGACAGAAATGACTGATGACTCCTCCTCATGATAACTACGCGCAGTACATCAGTACATTCACATCTGAGAGCTGTCAAGGTCCTTGGTTTATGTAACCTATTCCTGTTTACCTTTGACAGGCATAGGAACGTCACCGGCCAATGTCATCTTTTGTCAGATAACGTTACATTAACTATCCGCTACCAAGATGTGGTTAAAAACTATTCTGAGCGAGCGATGGCACTCAAAACTACTTCGAACTACAAGGTTCCTAGCTAAGTTAGTTAGTTAGCTCACAGTTAGCGACCTAAGCTGTTACCCATGCAGCGCACCAGCCTTCTTTAACGTTAGCACGCGAGCAGGGAGTGTACACATTATAATTAGCTGAAGTGACGTTAACCTTTTAGTTAAGCAGTTCAGACTCAAGAACAGAAAACAATAACGTTATAACATCAGCAACACTTCGCACTTTTTCCAGCCCCTAAAGTACAATAAATAGCCACATTTGAGAGGGAAAACAACTAAGTAACGACAGGGTCGTATCCACTTGCTTAATATGTCCACATAGCTAGTTAGCCAGTCAAATCGATGGCTAAAATTAACTGTCAGGTTAGTCTTAGTGGAAGTGGAAGTGTCAGCAACAACAAGGCTTGCAGCTGGTAACTAACGTTAGGCTAGGCTGATGCTAGCTAGCGTCCATCTGTTGTTAATGTGAATGTAAGCAACATTTGGACACTATCGGTGGTCACAGTTTATATCTTGTATATGTTTTAGCAACGGAAAGAACAAAAAACGTGAAAATTCTGTACCTGAGAAGGTGAACACCATTCAATCAGTCGTCCTGAATAACATCCATTCTTCCCCGATCCTACCTTGCAGTCTGTTACCTGCTAGCTAGTAGCTACTGTTGATTACCCACTGCTCACGCCACGTCAACAGAATGTTAACGTGATGACGTTACCATTGGCGTTTCTGATGCTGTAATCGCTAGATGGCGCTAAACATCAAGTCATAACACGGCCTGCAGGCTAATTTATTAGGAGCAGACCTATGGAGCAGACACACCAGAGCAACACATTTTTATAAATCCATATAACTTGTAACGTTACTAAGTTACAAAGTTATTCAGTATTTTCCTTTTTATTAACTAACGCCTTTGCTTTGTTTAGGTCAGTAAAATAACAGACGGGAAGTATAATGTGGAGGATACATCATAGTAAATGAAAACATTTTGAGATAGGGTATTTTAAAAGAAAATGCATAAATTAATGTATTCTGAAAGTACGGCTGTTTCTGTTGATATAGTTGTTAGCATTATGATGGTCATTAACTGGAGCTAATAGGTTACCTCACGTCAGCAGGGCCATGAATTGCCTCACTGTTTTTATCCTCACACTTCATGGTTTTATCCTCTGACACTTCAACCCTGGAAATTTTTAGCACTACTGTGTTCTCTGCCTGTTGAGGTAAATGAGCTATATTTAGATTGGCACTGAACAAAATGATTATTCTTAGTACTTGAGCCAAAAGACATTTCTTTATCTATAAAGTTTATCAAGAAACCTCAAAATAGAAGAGTATTCAACCATGGAGACCCACTAGATTACGTTTGGTACCACGTCTGAGAAGTTATGGTTTAAGGCGCATTTACACTATTGATGTCACCCCATTCACCAGTGGAGAGAGAGAAGTCATGATGAAAACAGTAATCATCAAACCCCTCAAGGACTCCTGGCGGCCCCCGGACCCCACTTTGTAAACCACAGCTCCAGGCTCTATGCGTGTTTGGCTCACAGGGTGGAGCTGTCCGCCACCACACTGAGCACTCTGGGAGACAAATGGGATTAAAACATCTCGTCTCATTAACTCGGCGACTGGGAGTCGAGCTGGAGTCCCTCAGTAGCTGTAGACTAGTCTTTTTTGTTGGACAGTTGTGTGTGCAGTAGCGGTAGCCCGCACATGGCTACAGGACCCTGGACCTGTGTGTAGAGACAAGAAGGTCCCTGCCAGACTGGGGAAACGCTCCGTCTCTGTTATTTCTCCCGGCTTCAGTCCCGTTAGATGACATATACGCGCTTTATCCGATGTTGTTCGCCGAGGAACCCCAAGCTGCCAAATGAAAAGCCAATTTCAGTAGGTTTTTAACAGAGTCACGATGCAATTATTGACTGCTATTTGAGAGGAGCAGGAGCTGAGGACCCCAGGAGCACTTATCGATGTTATCCTCAGCAATAAATATAGATATTCTAGTAGGCTAATTTATCCTGGACAGAGAGGCCAAGCAAGGTGTCAGGTAAGTTGGGCTAATTCATTTATTTTCTAACAGGTGTTTTTGTTAATCATTGTGAGCGTCATGGCAAGGATGCAAAACTTTTCTGGATTAATGTCATAGAAACACTTGAGGATGTGAGATGGATATCGCTTTGTAACGTATGCTTACGCTGCTTCTTAGACAATGCAAACGTTTTTTTTTTTTTAGTTTTATTTTTCAGGGAGTGACGTAGTAAAGGCTGGTCAGTCCAAGTCTAATTGTCTTTGGTGGATTAATAGTGAATAGTGAGAATAAAGGAAACAAATGAGTAACGATCTATTACTCCTCATCAATTATGTCCGACAGCTCAAGCAAACCAATTGTAAAGCACCGTAAGAAAACGATTAAAAGTGGTGGCCACCGCTAATTTCTTTTTGCACTGTGCCAAAAATCTCCCTCGGAGCAGCTAATAAAATTGAAAAGCCTAAATATTGATTCAGTGCATCACTAAATGAATGGCCGGGTAACCCATTGAGGAGGGAGACAAACGCTTCCATGGTTACATCCAGGATCTCCAGTGTGGACACTGCGCTTTGTGTGTGTTTTCTCTCGCCCATTGAAATAAAACAACAATTCAAGGGGAACTGCCACACATGGTGAGCTGCGGAGCCGCTCATAAAGGCTCTGTTGACTAATCTATAGTTGGGCCATAAGTAATCTTGGCACACTTTGAGTTACGCACATGTGCTGCTACTGTTACATAAACGACTGTAGGCTTTTACCTTATTGTGTTACTGTTTTCTTTGCGTATTTTACGCAGATGCCCAGATGTCTCCATAATTTTTTGAACAGTTGACGGGGGGAGGTTTTGTCATTCCTGAATAATTTAGCATGTCCACCTTATCTCTAATTGATTTGACATGATGTCATCTTGGTGCGTCTCTTCTAAATCTCTTTTGTTAGCTCCTCTGTGGCGCCTCAGCTGAGTTAAATCCTTTTTCTCACTGGGGAGGAAGGGAGGGCGCCGCTTCTGTAGGCTATCCATTCAGCACTTACACCTGCTCCTCCTCAGCATAAGCCTTCATTGTTAACTGTTTCTGACTCACTGTATCTTTAAATCTAAAGGTGAAATTACTGGACGATTGGAGGAAATAGTCTTTCCCCTTTGTTTGCAAAGAGGCAGTGAAACTTGCCATGAAATCATCTCCATTTCCATCCCTTAAACCTAAAATTTCCATTGCCATTATCACAAACGCACATGTCACGGCCAGTGTCCTTTGTACACATGGATCCTCTAAGATCCCTCACTTGCTCAGAGCTCAGGTCCTTTGTTTGTCAGTGTTTATGTCATCGCCTGGCAGGGGTCAGCCCCCAGTCGCCTGTGTGAGGGTCTGAATGTGATTCACTGGGCGGAAACTGTTTTACTGCCTGCTCCTCTCTCCTTCTGTCTCACCCCCCTAATGGCTGCACTGCACAAAGGGGGACAGTGCCATAAACAGACCCTGTCCATTGATGAGAGGTGCTGAAGTGTCGCACGTTGCAGACAGGCTGAGATTGATGTTTGCTGGGGATAAGAGGGCCTGCATTCCCATTGTGAGCTGATTTAGGGGAATAGTAGACAAAGACACAGTCCTATACACACACACACACACACACATACATACAGCTTGGTCCTGCAACAGGCGATGGCCACCTCATTGCATCTGTGTAGCTCTGAGTCTCTGTTGCGGGAAAGAGATGTAAAGGATGACTTCATCTGGAGGATGGGGCGTAGTGACAGTTGTAAAATTTGGTACTACTAGGGGTTTGCTGAGCCTAATTCTCTATGCTTTGTCAAGTTTTCTACCATTTTCTCTTGTCCTACATGCCATACCTCCAGCAGTTATACCCAAGTTATTTGTATGAACTGTTTCTTGCATCCTTTCTCCCTAGATGCCACTTTCTCAGCAATGATCACACTGAAAAATTGGGTGTGAGGACAGCGATGTTTGACTCTCCAGGCTTTAAAAATGTGTGAGGAAGACTTGGATAGAAAACTCTCTTAACGCTGTTACTCAGTCATATCCCTTCCCTTTACCTTCCTCGGTCAACGCATGCACGCACACACACGCATGCACGCGTGCACACACACATACACATGTAAGCACACACAAAAGATGACTCTTTTTTTGTCCTGTCTGTGTTTGCAGTCACCGACAGCTGCTTCATCCATATGTCTTGAAAAAATATTGATTTATTCATATCTCTAAAGAAATCATTAAAAACATGCCCTCATGTATGCAAGTATGTATGCATGTGTGTGTGTGTGTGTGTGTGTGTGTGTGTCTGTCTGATTTGCATGATGACAGGGAAGGAGCGGGAAGTAAGTGCACTTGGATGTGTCCACAGAGGAATTTCATTCCTCTGGATCTGATTGAATAAACATGATGTTGGTGTGTGGGCACGAGGTTAAAATTTATCTTTCCTTCACTGGGTGACCACACTTTCTTGTCTTTTCTTTTCTGTCTGTCTTTCTTCTTTTTATTTTTATTTTTTTATTTTTTTATTTTTTGGCCCACTGCTAGGCCTTTTTAACCTGTTGCTATAAAGTGACTGACAGAGCATATTAGTCGCAGTCTGGTTCTCATTTCCACAGCTTGAGAAGATAAAAAGCAGCGCTTACTGTCCCGTCAAATCTCTCTCAAATCACCATTTCCTTCTAAGGACCATGCATTGGAACAATTCATTTTCATTTGTTGTAAGACAGTCCAGATGTACCTGAAAGCTACTTCTTTGACAATAAGTTGGCTCATAGAGTGCTTGTTTGAGTTTACAAAGTAACGGTGTGGAACAAAAAAATGTGCCAATATCACTAGAAAACTATTAGGGTCAATAGATTTTCACTAGAGCCATGCATTTGTGCAATCTTTGTGCAGTCTTTTTTTAATTCATTTATCTGGCTTTAAGAAAAGAAAAGTGAATGAATGAAAAATAAGAAGCATGGGACAAACACGGACTTAAGGAAACCATATTCTAACTTTTTAGTGCATTTGGATTTGAGCTCTTCCCTGTGACTACATCCACTGTACTTGTAGCACAATAGACTTTTAAGTATAGGCATGGATTTCAGAGATTCAAAGGTAATTATTCAAGAACATAAGTCCTTTTTTTTTTTTTTGCTGTGACATCCAGCATTTTTTGCAGTGTTTGGTGCAGTGCGTTGCTCCTTGATTACGTGATATTTGGCCAGTGTGGGGAGAAAAGGCACTGCTGTGGGCAGACAGTATAATTAAGGCTCTGATCTGAATGAAGAGACACTGAGGAGACCAGCAGTGTGCTGGTCTCTTTAGGAAAAACAAACACATATGCAGGAGATTATCTAAAACTTGCACTAGCTTAAGAGAGATGAGAGAAAGTTATCTGCACCACTCTCAGGGAATTGTCGGTTATTTGTTTTTAGTATTAAGGTCAGATGCGTCTTTGGTGTTTTTTTCCCTAATGATTTACAAATAAGCAAGGAAAGAGACCTGGTTTTACATGTCTTTATTTTGTTTAACTTAATTTGTGATCATCAGGTTCGGTCAGGGTATACTACTAAGTGGCTGGGTAAATAACTGAGGAGGAAGTGTGTATACTGTCCTATATAATGCAATGGCTACTAGACTGATAGGTGGATATAGTCTAAATTATCAGAAAAAGAGGGGAGTACACTTTATATACCTGTATATAGCTTCCACAACACCACTTTCTTTGATGCCACTGCGTGCAAAAACTCAGACAAAATGGTTTTAGAGTTGGTTGGCAAATTCAAGTCTTAAATTAGTCTCTTATGATGTAGTCTGGGACATTTGGGACTTTGTGCCTGAAAGTGTATTCTGCAGTTCATGCTTACGCACAGGAGACAGGATCATGTTTTAGTAGTTGTTGTCCTTGGAGCGCAGCGACAGGAAAGTGGTGGGTCCTCAGTGATGGCCAACAATCCTGAGGTCTCTTTAGCGGGCCTGACCAACCGCATATTGTTCCTGAAGAGAGGATCCTGGTACGGTCACTGCAGTGTATCCCCGGCCATGACCACGCTGTCAACTCTCATACTTACACGCACAAACACACACACACGCTTGTTCTTCTGTATTGTGCTCTGTAGGGACCAAGAGGAGCCCTCCATTCTCTAAGGGTATTGAACTTGAACTCTGACCTCCTGTGATGTTAGTAAAACTGATGGCCTCGGATGGGTCGGCCTCAGGGCCTTGGCTACCTGCTGAGCTGAGTAATGCATGACTGAATCCTCCACTCAGTCTAACCACAGTCAAGAACTGTCAATAAAAAACCCTTCAGCACCACCACAAAATAATTTATCAATCAATAAGATAAACAGTAATTTGCATTTTATATATTACAGCATATCTACAATATCCTATTATAATTACAGTTCAGTTACTCTTAAGCTGCAATTTGGATGACGTTTCAGTGCTGTATTTCATTTTATCATACAAACTGCATGGAAAATCAGCAGAGGAAACATCCCTTTTTTTAGGATGCCAGAAAATAATAAAAAGTACAAGAACATAATTTCTGTTTCAAGTCAACCCAGCTAGAGCATGTGTATATTAAATAAAGTTTGTGGGAGTGTTGAAGGCAAGTTTTCTTTCATTTTGATTACCGAGCGATTCATTGTCCCCCAAGGGAGAAACCTGCTCTGGAGAAAAGGGCCCTCCGAAAAAGAAACGGCCTCGTTTGATAGATGAACAGTCTCTTTGGTTGCTCTTCGGTAATCCTGTTCTTTAGATGCACAAGCCCCCCTGACCCCCCCGCCCCCCTCTCACTGCCACAGTGGCGGGTCCCTCCATCCGGCCATAAATCCCCAGCGGGTTCT
>OMKZ01022662.1:23582-35527 GCA_900302535.1 Neoniphon sammara | reverse complement strand
GGCATTTTACTTCAGGGCTATAGGTTTTATACATGGATGTATTTTTTTTTTCTTTTTACTGAACGTACACACACACAGAAGGTCACAGAAGCCATGTGTGAGTGTGTGTGTGTGTGTGTGTGTGTGTGCGTGTGTGTGTGTGTATGTGTTGGGGGTAGGGGGGGTCTCTCTCCTCTATTTGTGTCCACTTTGTTGTTGGGTGGTTACCTTGCCAGCTTTTTGACTAGAACTGCAGACCCATGTTTTAATATATCATTTTTGTAACTGAAAACAAAAGTTATGAAAAATGATTAATTGATCTTTTCCTGCATTAAACTTTGCAGGTGTTAGACAAGATGATGAAACCATAGATCAAAAAAAGAAGGTTAAATCCGCCTCAATTTACTCAACTGTTTATTTGCGCGGTAGAATTTAATTTTTAGGCATATATCTTTGAAATTTAAATTTACAGTAAATGTTACGGTAAGTAGCTATGTACTGAGGTCTGGAGAAAAGCATAAACGAATGCTTTTTGGAAAATCAAATCAGTTTTTCTCTGTATTGGTGGTGGTTTGCTTTGATCGTGACCAACTGAAGGATGTTGTTTACCCATCTATTTATTTTGCTCTTCAACACTAATAAAATAGTTTGGCATTTATATTAAAATATCCCTACTGTGCACCCGACAGAGAATGGATTGTTTGGTGTGGAGAGGATAGCGAACGCATCACATCGCCCATCTTTTCTTTCTTTTCAATCTGAGGTGGAAAGTAACCACAGTAAGTATATTTACTCAAGTGTTATACTTACTGGCACTTTGCTTGATTATTTCTATACTCTGTTATTTGTTAATTCCACTCCATTTTTCTCACTGCTCTAGTTGCTAGTTACTTTGCAGATGCAGAATAAGCTTCTACATGCAAAACAACATCTGATGCATTGTTGTGTAAACTAACCAACAGTATACAAGAGCTACAACATCAAAACACCTCTTACAGGTTAAGATATCAATAATTTAGCACTCTGAAAGGGACTGTTCTGCACAATGACTACTTTGACTTCAGTTACAGCAATTTATAGCTAATACATCTATACTTAAATAACACTTTGAATGCAGGACTTTTATTTTTCATCATGGTGTTGCTACTTTTTTTTTTTACTGAAGTGCAGGATTTGGGTACTTTTTTCAACACTGTCAAACACAGGCTGTTCTTGTTTGCTATAAAACTTTTTTCTTTTCTTTGTGTGTGGACCCTCCTTCCTTTGTGGACGCTCTTCATTGTGTCTTCATCTGCTTAACTCACTCACTCTGCCCTTGCACCCACTTGGTGTCAGCATGTTTTGACATTGACCCCACAACACTTAAATAGAGTAAGTGGTCAACATGTGTGTGTGTGTGTGTGTGTGTGTGTGTGTGTGTGTGTGTGTGAGACTTGGCCCCCCCAGGAGAGCTGATGAGGGGCTGCACGTGGCTGACCTGTTAACCTCATGCCACTTCAGGAATCGGAATGTGCAGACACACACACACACTCACACACTCACACACACACGGCTCTCTTATGCCCTCCAACCAACTGCTGACAGAGCTGATCGTGGCCTGACGATGGAAGCTGATTGATGATTGGCTGAAGGAGCAGGCAGCAGCGTGTCATCAGGTCCTAACCCCGACCCGCGCCCTCCGACCTTTCACTCAGAACAGAAGCGTGTTGGGCGGATATCCTGGTAGCACGCAAAGGCTTTTCCATGTCAAACAGTGTCATCTTGTTTTAGCGCTGGGAAGTAACCAGTGCATCGAGTTAGCATGGGAACAACCCCGCTGACTGCAGCTCAATTCACTTTTTCTCATACTTAGATGACCTTATATTTAAGCTTTAATAAATGCATTGGCACTGCCTGATTTTTTTTGAAGGTACAAGTTCGTTCCATGGAATCTGAAATGTACCGATGTTCTTAAATGCACCATACAGTCTAATTTGTAAAGATATAATAGAAGACAATCTGTTCTGTTCAGTAGGTGTTAAAGGCCACTGTCTATCTGAACGTAATGAGCTGGCAAGCTGTGGCCTCCGAGGTGGCTCATTTTGTGTGTGTGTGTGTGTGTGTGTGTGTGTGTGACAGCAAGTGACTGACATGACTTCTGCTTTAGTCATCACTGGTGTCACCTTTGTGATGCTCCGGACACCCATGAAGTGTGAAGATGCTTTGACACTCTGAAGTGATTGTGTGTGTTTGTATGTGTGTGTGTATGTGTGTGTGTGTGTTCCATGTGTTTTGATTCGACTGCAGTTTTAGTGAATTTTGCCTGTTGGGGAATAAAACTTTTACCATTTCTGTTCTTGGAGGGAGCCCTGAGGTTTTTAAACGGGCTGATGGGTTCACTGCTAAGTTCTGGACTCAGCACACACGAGCACACACGAACGAATAATGTCTATCGCCAATTATTCGTTCACTTAATCAACTATTTCCTTTGCACAGACAGAATTAAACATTCTATTCTATTCTAATCTATTCTATAAAGATTTTAGGAGAGCAGCCTGTGTGCAGCAGAAGTAATGACAATGAATGGCGAGAGGAATGAGGGAGAAAAGGAAAGAAAGGCAGTGATGATGAGGGTGGTGGTGGTGATGATGATGGGGCCTTACAGTGTAAAAGTTCTGATGGGAATTTCAGCTGCCGCACTGAAGGAACAAAGCAGATGTGTGTGTGTGTGTGTGTGTGTGAGCGCGCCTGTGTGTGTATGTGAGACAGAGAGAGATTTCTGTTTCCTCTCTCTCTGAGGAACTGTAATTGTGATCCATGCTCTGTTAAAATCTGCAGCCCACTGGGACCAGCACTGGACCTATGAAGACATCACACACACACACACACACACGCACACACACACACACTCCTTGCTCTGTGCTGCAGCGGACCAATGAAGACATCACACACAAGTACAAGCGCTGTCACTTTACCTGCCCTTACAGCCCTTTCCTCTCGAATCCCCTCAACTCTTCCACAGCTGGACCACGGCTTTCTTTCTTTCTTTCTGTCGTTCTTTCTCCCTCCTTCCCTCCCTTCTCTCTCTCTCTCCCTCCCTCGCTTCCTTCCCTCCTTCCTCTCTGGCTCAGAGCTCTGCAGTATTGACACTGGCCTCAGGGGGGCGCCCTGACTCACCTTGAAGAAACTAGAAGTGAAGCGGCTGCACAAGCTTGGCCTCATCTTTGTGTGATACCAGGTCTCTTTTAACCAGAGGAGAAAATGCTATTCTGTAAACATTTATGGCAAAAATCTGTATGTGGTATTAATATTCATAGTTTAAAATGAGTAATTGTCTTTCAAATTAAAGATTTCTGCTTTTCTTTCCACAGATTGTCAGTGTTTTAGTTGCTTATATTATACTTGAAAGAGCAGTTTTGTATGTAATTGTATAATTTCTATATGTTCATTTGTAATGTAAGCTGTTAAAAGCTACAGACAACATCTTGGGCGTGCAGTCAAGTCGAGCTTGTCACACAAATGTCCCACTCTGTTTATAAAGATTTCTCCCATTTTAGCCTAATTTTGTGCTTAAATAAACTGGGGTGGTGATTCGTAGACTTGATGACTGCTAAATGTGGTTTTATGTTTTCAGTTTTGAAAGGCGCAATAAAAGGCCGAGCTATTTAAGGCCAATCTCAATTCTGTATGTTAATTAAATTCAACAGAGAGTCGACTTCCTTTGAAGAAAGGCCGTTAAAATGTTTGGGATATTTCCTCCGCATTTGCTTTCAAAAATAACCAAAACCCGAGACCACAGTCGACATAAAGCTTCACCCTCGAGAAACATGAAAACTTTTTGAAGAGACGTGGAAGGAAACAATCAAGATAAATCTGAAATGCAAACCCAACAGGGCAAAAGCGCACACGCACGCACACACACACACACACACACGCACACACACAAACTGTTGCTTGGCAGAGCTTTCAGGCCAGTGCCATGAATTGCATTTCATGTTTTATGTCCATGTATACAGGGTAACCATGAGCAGAGAAAATAAACCAAACGCTATTTTGATTGTCAGCACATTTCAACATTCTCTTACCCAGTGAGGAAACGATTAACGGACTCAACATATTATGGATTTTAAGAGGAAAGGAAAATTACTTAATAGTTATTGTTTCATGTGGTTCATCCAATGTGATGATTTCCACTTTGTAGTTGCGTCGACTTCAACTCTGTTTATTTGGTGGACTTTGTTTCCAAGAATTGAACAGGCTGTGTGTGTGTGTGTGTGTATGTGTGTGTGGATTTCTATGTGTGTGTATTACCACCTTGAACAAGTAAGATGGGGGAAATCTGTCACTCACTGGATTTAAGCCAGTCTGTGAGTCCAATTCCATCCTATTTCACATGTCATCTCCTTTTCCCCTCCTCTCTCTGCTCGTTGTAGTAGCTGAAGACCTGCAATAAAGCAGCATAGCAAAAGCACTTCCTGAGGCAGTTATACCAAATACTGGGCCATTTTCTAGCTCATCTCTGATTTGCTCATAAATATAGTGTCAATGTGAAATAAGGCTCTGTCAAATGAAAGGATGCTTCCTGCTGTATTTAGGTGTATTTTAAGTAGGAAATATATATATTTTTGAGGTTGTAGGACTGTCTCTTTTAGGTACGACACACTGGAAGCTCCTTGTTCAAGTACCCTCTTTTGGATGACTATCAAGGAAGGTTCCTTTAGTGGAATAGGAAATCTCACAATGCCTGGCAACGAAGAAGTAGGAGAACAAAACTTCTCCAACATCTGTTTGGATTGAAGTCCCCTCTTAGTGAGAAAGTTGTATAAATAACACATCCTTCAATATATTTATTTTATGTGAAAACTACATTCATTTTAGTCCAGTCAGTTGTTTCTGGTAAACTACTGTACTTTTACCAATCAGACGGAGCATACTGGAGAAGTGATATCGGCGCTACTTGCAGTTTGCTAGCTAGTTGCAAGATAGCTAACGTTACGTGACGTGATGTGATGCAGCGTAATTACAGACATTTCATTTTGCTATGTTTCATTACACTACGTTTCCTTTTGTTACATTACGTTTCATTACACTATGTTTCGTTAGCTTTCATTACGGTACGAGATGCTTGATTACCATGGAAACCAATTTGGCTTGTTGCTATTTAACATCCTTTTTTTTCTTTTATATGTTCATTGACTGCGCAGCGTGATATTCTATGCTAGCCAGGTGACTTTTCCATGTTAATTTCCTGTCTAAATTCATGTTACCTTTTGAACAAAATAAATTCTTAATAAGGAACATTCATGTACCAAGGTGATAGGAAGCTTCCTTGCAAATCAGACTGACCCATAGTTGCGATGATATTTACACCCTGGCACTAAACAATAAAAGACATTCTACTGCCACTGTTCTGATTTGTGCGATTGTTTTATCCAGTTTGGAAGTTTCTCGGCTGGATTCACTGTGAAACCTGAGATATCTCTTCTAAGACCGTTAAGATATGCACCAAAGAGCAAGTAATGAATGCTGAAAGAAAGCCAGTCACCAGGGCTGCAGGAAGCAGTGTTGGTGCTCATTATTATATTTGATATAACAACTATATGATTACAGAAAATCCCACTGGGTAACCTTTAAATATGTGGGGCCTGATGTCTGGCCCTGTGTCGTCTTTTGAATCTGGCCTGTCCTTTGTGTGGTTTCCCCTGCTCTTTTGTCCATCCTGAGAACCTGTGTGTGTTTTTATACTTAAGGATAAGCACTCACGGGTCTGTGAAGGCTTCTGGGTTTGTGTGTGAGAGCAAGTGCCGTGTTTGTGTGTGCCACTTCTGATCAGCTTTATTACGGAAAAACCGGGGCACTCGGGAGGTCGGAAAAAACGAATATTCACCTTCAACTTTATGTGCATTCAATGTGCCATGACTCTGTGGTCAAAGTATTAATAAGATACCTGTGCATTTCACACACATACGCAGACACACACACAGCCTACACACTTCTGGCAGATGTACCTGTACATTTTTATAGCCATGCTAGAACAGTTAACCCATACGCAGTGTGTAGGTTCACGACATATGTTAACAGCCTCTTATGGAAAAAATGTAAAGGCCTGCCTATGTATATTCCATATTGATACATCTCAGTAGATTTGACAGTGAATAGTGCGATGATTGATTCTGTTGTGTGGGAGGGAAGGCAGCCAGGAAAAAGCGCCTTCTTTCCTTCCCAGCTCTCTTTCCTTCCTTCCTTGTTCCTTTCTTCCTTTCCTCCCCCTTTTCCCCTCCCTTGCCTATGATCTCTGAAAACAAACTTTCTGCAAAAGAAGACGTGAACGGTTATTGATGCTGGGTGTAATCAGTCGGACTACACATTTCTACATTTAGCGGATGTTTTACCAGCTAACGTGCACATTGGATGCAAAAAACACACCGGTCTGCATTATGTAAAGTGTGTTTTGTTATACGGTTGAATTTCTGTTCTGTGAAAGTTCAAATGGCATAAGCATATCAAAGTTTATAGTGGGATTTTCTATGCCCGGCCCATTGATTTCATTATTGGTGACAGCAAAATTTACAGGCTCTACATTTAGCTGATGATCTTAGTCACAAAAGCCTGGCAGAAGCTGAATGTCTTGATCAAGGAGCAGCTGATGGATACGCACTGGTTTCTGGGATAAACCCGCGACCTCCTGGTTATGGGACGATCTCTCTAACCACCAGACCACGTCGCCCTCTTGATTTGGAAACTCAGCTAGCATGCAGTCCAAGTCATGAGCTCACTTTTGAGGGTATTTCATGATAAACTTCAGTCATTTTCTTGAAATAACGCTTCTGTTGTGATGCAGCTGAAATACTGCCATCATGACCTGACCACACTGGGGTTTAAAAACACAGTTATTCCCATAGGTGCGGTGTAACGGTGCCCATCTCAACAGCAGAGGTAGCACAGCTGATGTTTTGGCCCCTATGGCCTCCTATTGGATCTGCCTTTAACACAGCCCTCCCCCGGGAACCACAAACCGTTTCACAAAAGCTGGAGAACGTGGGTGAATATAGGGTTCTAAGACGATGATGACATGAGATGAAGATGATGATTATGCTGATGACAATGATGGCTGGTGAGTTGTGATTGGCTAGATATGGACGAGCTGGCGAGGTTCAGGCTATGATATCATCACGGTCAGAGCGGAACATTAAAAGACATCTGATGATTAAAACAGTCATACATGCACCCACACACTCGCAAACACATACAGTCTTGCTCACACTGACACACACACACACGGAAAGAGAGACAGAGAGCAAGAAACCCACAGACCTCCCACAATCCCGTAGGGTCCTGGCCCCTGATGTCACCACTGAGGCTAATCTGATTGGTTCCCAGAGGAAAGTAGCAGAATACAGAGAGGAATACAAAGAAGACAAAATCGTAGCTGCTGGGTCCTCTGTCTCTCCGTCACCCACACACTATTTCTATTAATATTCCTTATTTCCAATTTCCTCACTCATTCTCTCCATGTTGCCATATCTTATGGTTCGGGTTAGATGATGCAGGGATTAGTGTTTATTAAAGTGTTTATTAAAGTAACATTAAAGTATATGCTGTAACAAAATTAATATGGAAAAAAGGTCCATTGGTATTTTTTTTTTCTTTTTTTTTTTGCGCATCTAGTTTTGCACTAAAATAAAGTGCTGTGTATGATCTCTGTAATACTTGTCAAACCAGATAGACATAAGCAATGTAATAATAACTATAGAGCAATTTATTACAATTGCCCCATTTCATTGTCCCGGTGCGACCAATTTTTCTGAATCGGTTACAGAACAGTTTGAATTTTTAACTTATATCAACACCAGAAGTAACATATTAAAGAGCTTGACCCGTTTCATCAAAAGTTCTGCGCTCTAAAATCGTTGGAAGCTACTTCAACATATGAGTATTTTCCTGGCCTTAACCCCACAATCTGTTTGCAATGGGCCAGTGAAAATGGTCCCTCTAAAAAAAGTTGGAAATAGACCTACTGAAGGCAGTCAATGGTACTGGTTACTTAAACTATGGCTCAGCATCCATAATGGGCCGCAGGCCTGTTGCTGGTGGGGCTCTGCATGATTATGGCAGCCAGGTTCGCATTTGGGTCCTGAACTGAAAGACGCCTTGAAATAGAGTCTCAATATTATTAAATACAGCCGGTAAGTCCTGAAAATGTGTGAGCGGTAGCATATCTGAGCAATAGTGAAAGGAATGTCACATCATGAGGCCAGATGAAGACCATGCTTTTAGTAAAGCTCTCAGCCAGCGGTGACACGCCGACCAGTTCCAGTCCAGTCCAGTGTGGGTGTGTGTGTGTGTTCTTGTAGATCAGTGTTTGCGCTTTTTCTTCCAGCTGAGGTGCTGAGGTGGCAAGAGAAGGGATCCCAAATTATGCCGGCTGCTCTGAGGCAATCCTTTGAAAGAGGCGATCTTCACATTATCACCATGAACCAACAGACAGCAAACTGACCACAGCCTTAAATGACACAATGGAGTTTACAGCTTACTTCTAGCACTTAAAGATAAGATTTTTACTGCCATTTAACACAGAAATAACCATATCATATCTGTTGTGGTTTTCAGGGTTGTTTATCAGTCCCAGTGACTCAGCCGTTTCTTCACCAGGTGCTGCGATGTCTGACTTTCACAACTCACTTTGTGGTCTCCACTCTCAAACCCGCCACACATTAGCATTTCAAGACACTCCCAATCTTCTTCTGTCAATTCCCACTGGTTGCTGATAGAAAATAAAGATCATAGACTACTTAATGCACATTAATGCACAAATACAGAGATGGAAAATGTAGCTTGGAGACAAAATCTGAGTCGCAAATCATCACCGCTGTGTGAAAACCTCATTACTGTAATAGCAGTAATTTTCATGTTTTAATCTCAATTAAGGGATTACACGCTCCTCTGTGGGTTGAGAAAATTATACAAAAGTTGTACCAATTAGACACCAATTAAATAAATCAAAATGCATGGTCATCAATCTAAAAGCAAGACTGTTTTTTTCTTATTTCCTGAACGTTGACATTTTGGAAGTATGATTTTTGAAATGAAAGACTACTGCTTATCACTTATGCAGCACATAATTTTGCTACAGTATTTGCGTGGACAGTGACCTCTGCAGGGGCCTGTGCTCCAAACCAGCTGACATTTAGACCCAAGGGAAAGAATATGAATCAGAATGGACCTGGGGTATTCTATACAGAGAAATTAGACTTATGGAAAATGAATATACAGTAAGAACATGTCCAGTATGTAACATATACGAGTCATATGAGCCCCTCTGGCTTTGGTGATATGTGTGTAGCCCATATATGATGAAGATATATGTGTAACTTATATATGTGCATAAAGGAAAACAACAAATTGTCCTTACATGATCATAAAAAAATAACGAAAAACTGAAAAAAATAAAAAATAAAAACAACTAGAAAGAACTGGAGAGTATGTATGCATTTGTAATATATGTTAGACAAGCTCTATATGTTTATATATAAATATGTGGAATATTTAAATACACTCATATATAGGTGTTTAATATGGGCATATATGCCATGCATCCTTTATATGTACATACAGCATAGTATACATTTTTGTATAGCTTATGAGGTCAAATTTACGAAATCACAAACACATTACACCTTTTATAAGTTTGTGTTGATGAGTGTGTGCTTGAGTTCCTTAATATAGGTATATGCTCTTGTGTGTGCGGCTGCCTCCCAGATGGACACTTGGTTTCATTAACTCTTTAGCACTCTGACACTTTCCAGCAGCTCTTCACAGTCTCCTCAGTTACTCTTGTACTGAAGGTCAACCACTCCGCTCTTCTCCTTCCTTCTGTCCATCTCGCTCTCCCTTTCTTCAGGCTCTCCAGTAAGAATAGTAACAGTGATGTGTCATAAAAATACCTTTTCCCTGTGGATGTAATTAACACACACGTCCACACATACAAACACACACTTACACACGGCATGTAAAAGGCATGTCTCCTCCCGGTGTTGCTGAGAATAACCAGATTATTTTATCTGGAGATACCAGCTCCATGGACAGGGTGGCGATGGAGCAGGCTCCCTACGTCTCTCTCCGTCTCTGCCTGTCTGTCTCTCTCTGACTTTATCTCTCTCCCCCCGTCTCACTTTCAATAAAATTTGGACGACCTGTGTGCGTGTGTGTTTGTACCGGAGTGTGCCTTCTGATGAAGGAAAGAAAGTATGATCTTATGGTATCAGCATCTGAGGGGCTCGCATGCCGCCTGGCAAACTTTTATGGACAGTCTTTCTGGATGAGGATGTGCTGTCAAGGGATTTGGGATGGACATTTGATTATTTGCTGGGAGGCGTTTGTGTGACAATGAATTTGCAGGTAGTGGTATAAAACAGAAAAGTAAACAATAATTGAGAAAATGTATGGTGACGTAACCCTACAAAGTCTCATTTTTTATTTTTTAGCAACTTTAAACTTATGAATTTTCATTTTGTATAACGGTGTCACATAAATTTTCTGCATCTGCAACGCTTCACTAAAGCCTCACATCATGCTTAGATTCTGAAATATTCAAAGCCAAAATGCCATTGTTTTATGGCTGCAGCATTACATCAAATAGAAAATATCTGCATGTCTCGTGCATCATTTTATACACATTTCTCTGTGATTCAGCAGGACATATTTGCTATCTTTGGAAACCTTGGGATCTACACAAGAATTTAAAATAAAGTTCAGCTGCACGACAATGCCAAGCCTACTTGTGGGTGTGGCAGAGTTGAAGAGGTTAAAACATGAAGAGCACACATTTTAACAGCAAATGCCAATCTCAGGCACAACAAGATGGTATCACGGCCTCTTGCTTGGCAGCTCCTCTTTGAGAAAAAAATCATAAATTGTTTAAGATAAAATCACTTCATAGTTCCAAGAGAAAAATGAAAATGATTTTTTTTTTAAAAAAGAGAATTAAGGAAATAAATAAGGAAGATATATGACTACCCGATCAATGAAAACTTTTCCTTTTGTTCCTTTTTTAATTTTTTTGTCTGTTCAGACATAATGGCTATTGACAATTTCTGACACGAAACAGCAGGTAAACACAGGTGTGACTAACGACATTAACAAACGTCCTGTTCCATTTAAGTGCAGCAGCGTATTTTCAGTGAGCCAGCATGAACAATAGCAGGACCCTGACTCTGTTCGTCAAAGACACAAACCATTCACTGTTTTCAAATTTATCCAGCTAATTGTGGACAGAGCCTGAAGGTGAGGTTTCATTTTGGCTTAAAATTATTTTCTCTGCAACTATTACGTCTAACCACACGATAGATCTTTTCACATCAGCCATTTTGACATGAAATAGTGGGTACAAACAGGTGCTACTAATGCACCTAAATAGATCAGAGCCTTAATTAATGTGATAAGTAACACCTGTGTTTACTTACTATTTCATGTCAAAATGGCTGCTGTGAAAAGCCCCTAAATGACAGCTAGCATGCGCGACACCCCTACGGCACTCTTTACCGTTGAATACCGCTGCAATAATATGAAGCAGCTCCCTGATGTTTCCCTCTAAAGTGGAGGCTTCTCTTTCCCTCGCTCCAGTATCATCTCCCTCTCCTTTATCACCCTCTTGTCTATCTTCTGCCCTTCTATCTTTTTTCTCTTTTTTTTGTGTGTTTGGGATCATTTCCCTTTGCTGAGGAGACTTGCCCTTTCGTCCGCGTGGGAGATAAGGGTGAGGACAGGGTAAACGCGCTCACGCACGCGCACGAGGAGATGGGAGGAGTTCAAGTCGCATCAACGAGGGAGACTCATTATCAAATTTATGAGGCCTGGAGTCACCAAGCCCCATCACTCTGCCGCTATGAGACAAGTAGTGAAAGAAAGCCTCGCCGAAAGATGGAGCGAGGCAGAGGAAGGACGAGGGGAGGATGAGAGGGAGATGAAGGCAAAGAGGGGCTTCTGCG
>OMKZ01022653.1:45389-78392 GCA_900302535.1 Neoniphon sammara | reverse complement strand
ATCAGATATGCTGCAGAGAAGACCTAATCCCCAGGAGTCCTCTTGTGCTTTTTTCTTTTTTTTGGGGGAATATGAAATATGCTCAAGTGTTGACGACGGTCCTGAGGAGGATACACACGCAATTTAGTCCAGTGAGTGACAAGAAAATGCCCTTTAGCCTAATGAGACTTTGACAATTAAATTCCACTCTGACACACTTTGCCAGCCCAGGTTATAAATAATTAATTTGAAGAAGTATGCAGTCAAGAGAATGTCATGTCTCATTTGCTTGTGCTGAGTGGCGGCGGCTAGCCTGCAACACGCGGCTTACAGGATCCCGTTTGAAGGCTCTCACAGAGATCCTGTTTCACGATGAGACTGATGTGCTGTTAGTGAATCTCTTCTTCTTCAAAGTTTCTCGTTAATTCCTTTGGCTCGTAGAGTCCGCTGATATTTTTTTCAGCTTCCTAATCAATGTCAGAATAGCAAATACAATCCTTAAGGACGCCATTAGTAGTTTGGAAGAGACTGTATTCTAGTGGAGGTGCGGCTGATTTATTATGTGTATTCTAATGCACTGCACTTGTTATGACTGCAGTGTGAAATCACTTAACTAGACTTCTATGTTTTGTTTTGTTTTGTGTTGTTTTTCCCTATAGTGTAGCCGTATCTGAATTCCCAACTGGCTCCAAATGACCAAATAGGCATAATCAACAAAAACTGCAGCAGTGTGAGAATATACTCTTCTTATTAGGCACAACTGTAGACATGCAATCAAGGGAGTGTGAGCTGCAAATGACATTGCACACTGTCTCTCAGAGTGCCTTTTGTAAATACAATTCCACCCGACATTGTTTGGAGAAATCTCTTGTCCAAAGATTTTGAGAAGAATCTCGCCGTATTGAGCCCTCAATAAAGATGAAGATCCTTCTAACCCCCCATTCAAACACACTGTATGATGCAAGTCAATGCAAGTCAATATTTTACGGGATTTCACTGAAATTACCATGCATGTCTTACAGGGTCAACACACTCCAAAAATCTTGTGCTTTCTCGTGTCTGTGTGAACAGCAGACTCTCCCTCTCTACCCCCTGCAATCAGCCGATGGAAATGTATTCCTCTTTCAGGCTGACGTGGAGTATCTTACAGGTCATATCAGTCTTTTGATCCAGCAGCCATTAATAATCATGGGGCATGAAAAAACTAGACTTGCATATAGCTGGTCGCATTAATAAATGATAGCTCTGATCCAATTAAAAGGCCTTGCAAAAGAGGGATTCTCAGGGTGTCCTCACAGAACACTTTTTGGAGGCACGCAGGCCTGTAAATAATCAAGCCTGAGGCCATCCCGCCCTCGGTACCCAGGAGATGCAGGCTGTGTCAACAGCCTGGCACTGTGCTGTCACCACATATCACTCCTGAGCCTTCTCACAGCCCTCAGCCGTGTGAAAACACCACAGCCTTTATCTTTTCCCTCCTTACCACGCCACCATGTTAGCTGTAGAGCATACACACCGGCGCCAGCTATACAGATTCCTGTTGTTTTGTGAATACACAGTGTTTTTGTGTTTGCCTGCTCCATTTGGCTTTCTTTCGCTTGGTGTTTTGAGCAGTACAAACACAGAATATTGAATTCTGAATCGGCGAATATGTTACCCAGGAATAAAAGCGCAGATACTGTACAACTTAACGGCTTGTCCCTCTCCGTTGCAATCGATTCCGAAACCATGACTGGCCACTTGTCAATAGGTGCATTGCTGTGTGTGTCAAATGCTACTATTCCAGTTGATGCTCACATGAATTGTCAGAGGAATATGAGCTTGTCACTGCTGTTGCATCACCAGACAATGCTGGTCTTGCTTCCAAACACTAATATGTAAAGAAGCCTTATTTTGGTATTTAATTCATGCACATATCAAACTCCTGCTAAGCTAATAAAGACTGTCAAGCATTGTCTTGCTGACACAGACTGATTAACTTCCTCCATTTCCTTGTGTTTGTTTTTGTGATTTTTGCCGGGTGCCCTTTTGTTTGATTATAGGCTGGCCCTTTAAAAGGAAATGCACGGCGATATGAAGCCTTAGATGAGACTGCATGTGACTTGCTATCATTAGCAGAACGGACACGCTCATCCAGGTTGGCGTTTAGCTTTGTGCCTGAGGCTTGATGATGCCCTAAAATATGAGCCGTAGTGTTTGCAGAGCGGGCTGTGACCTTCTTCCACAGAAGCGTTAATACTCCACAGAACAATATGACTGAACATGGGAACAAAATGATCTTAATTAGGAAAGGAACTCATTCTGTCTGACACCAGCCAAGCCACCAGTCTACCAGTCCACTCTCCAGCGTCTTATTATCACATAATGACTTCCATTGAATTAAACATGTCAGCCTAACTTTAAATGCAGAGTGAGAGACAATACTGCGTGTAATGGAATGGTTCATGGCAGCGTATTCATGCAGTGGCCGGGACTGAAAATGATTAGATATGAGCAGTTTTGTGTATAATGCGTTCTCCCGCTGAATGTAATGTTGAGTTTAAAATTGCATTTATTTGTCCGTGGCCAGATCATTACCATTCCTCACTTGGCAAAACATGAAAATCTATATTTCGACCTGGGGAGCGCTCTGCCATTCAGGCATCAATTTGACATTGTCATTACTGCTAAGAGTGGCCTTGACTTTCAAATTATTCTAATTCCATGTTTCGCAAATTCAATAATTTTGTTTCATGCCGACATGGGAGACCTTGGAATTAAACTAAACTCACTGTTGTTTGTACTAAAGGCCATCAGGGTAGAGGTCATTTCGCTTCTGATTCACTTACATCAAAATGTAAATTGAACTTTTTGTGAAGTACCACGATTTTTTTCCTACACATCCTATCCACACTAATACAGAGCTCATTGTCATGCTTGTGATAATATGCCTGATTACAAGTACACACTGTTGCAGGTCTCCAGTACAATTAAGATGCTTGTTCTTGATGACTTATTTGCCCCATACAATAATTGACATATCCCTAAAGTGCAAGCGAGGCATTAACTCAGGGACGAAAATAGACGCGAACGCTATGTATTTATTGATGAAATAATCATCAAGCTGCAGTTCATTAGACCCGCTTTATGTTTCCCTTTTAATTATTGGACCTGGAAGATGTAACATGACAGGATCTTTAATCACCTCAGACGGAGGCTTGCTTCCAAAGGACACCTTGCTGACACGCTGAGCACAGAATGTGTCTGCAATGCAGATTCACTGGATCACTATGTGTATATGTGTCACATTACCTTGATAATTAACAAAGGAATGTGTCAATTACCACCGGGCAATCAGGAAAGCAGTGCCAGCAGGTGGGCTCCTAGGCTTAAGATTTCAGACTCACAATTCTTCTTCTTCTATTGATTCTGGTGGCCTGCGTAGTGAACGTCGCAGCCAGTAAAGGGTGAAGCTACCTCACCAAAAAGACTGGGAGAGACTTGTCACCCAAACCCCATCCTCCACCTCGAGCCCCACCCAAAATATTCAAAGACGAATTGGACTCAGTTCAGTGGAGCAAGGAGGGCATACACTGTAGACAAGCCCTGCACAGCCTTGTCGTGCACGTGTGTGCTGTGTCTTCTGCTCCCACACTGATAATGTTGCATTTCAGCATCATGTGAGGCTGCAGCCAGACCTCAGCACTTCTACAGACCGGACCGCTTTTGAAATTGCTTTGCATCACACACCTATCAAGCAATTTCACAGGCTGTTCTTGTCGTCATAAAGATGCTCACACCAGATGATTAGACAAGGTCAGCATCACACACACACACACACACACACACACACATAGTGTTATAACTGAAATGATCCTGCTGACTCTTCAAACATCACTGACGTCAGCTTCTCAGTTCATGCAGGAACTTGTGCAATCAATATGTATTAAAGTAGTAGCAACTAATTGCAAAAACGAGGACTGTTTAGACTCATCTGACAAAAAAAACTATTTTGTAATATTGGTCTTATGATGAGAATCATGCATATTTGGTCACTGCAGCACATAAATGCAACATATAAATGCAAGATGCATTAATATGCCTTTAAAAACACACAAAAAAAATCATGAAAAGAGCATTAGAGTGAAGCCATGCCTGCACAGACCCAGTCGAAGCTGTATGTCTCATTAGCGCTGGAGGTGAAAAGGCTTCAACAGCAAAATGGTAAAGGTAGTTAAACGACTAACTCAGATTCACTGCAGGACTAAACAGATTATCACCCCCGCATTTTTGTCATTAATTAAAATCATTAATATAACTTTTTATCACACCTCAGGGTCGCCTCACTACGAGCCAGGCTCTTATTGTCTGTTGGCTGTTTCTACTCTTGGAATAAATCTCTGGTCCCCACACACTGCAGGACCCGTCCAGATGCCAAGTCATGAATATCAAACATGTTCGCTGATCATCGGTCCTGACCGAGCCTCTGATTGGGGCTTCCCCTTCTGATTGCGAGGATAGATAAATATGTTGTTAATCAGCCTGATAATCCTTTAGTGTGTCTCATGAAAGCTCATGTATCGCAACAAATGATACACAACATCAGATTCCACACAGTGAAAACATGCACTGCCACTTGGCAATGACATCATTTTAAGGTAACGCTAAGCCATCAAGTTGTATTGTTTTGCTATTACTTCTACTGTATGTACGATTATTATTGTAAATTGCTAATTTGTAGGTTGGATTGCTTAAAAAACCAAACATTCCTCACCAGTAATATATATATTTGTTGATATAAATCACGCATATACATATTTATATTTCTGTATATAAAGCATAATTTTCATATTTAAGTAATTAATCAGTAATGTAAGTGATATCTGTAAATTAACAGCTGAAAGTAACCAACAATTGTAAGTAAATCCATCGTTTACCTGTGAGTAATCCATATTCTTTCCCATACTTCTGACTTAATTCATTGGATTTTTTTTAATTTTTTTTTTTATGTTCGGTCATTTATTTATATTCTGCTTTCCTGTGCTGTATCCTATTACTTTTGCCACTGAAATGACTTATTTTCCCCACAGGGGTCATTAAAGTTTTGTTGCTCTCTCTCTCTCTCTCCCCCAATAACATTCAAATATTACAATACAATTTTTGAATATAATCTGAGCATGGGAAACAGTGTCTTACTCTTGGCTTGCCCAAAACTTTCAGAGCACTGGATATCATTAATAAATACTAGCACAAAAATAACTGCCTAGTTCATGATACATATGCCAGAAAAAGTTTGAGCCAGCTACAATAAACCCAAGTTTATTGTCATTATTATGTTATTATTTCACTGCCCCTAGACTTTTGTTGGTACTGAAGATAAACCATTTTTATGAGTGGGCTCTTATTTGAACTCTGTGACAACTGAATAGATTAAATAGCTAATTTACAGTGAGCACATAGACTGGCAAGTAAACGCTATGTAAAAGGTCCATGTGAGACACAGGGCAGCTCAAGTGTTTCACAGGCAGTTCATAATTGGTTGCTCACTATCAGGAAGCCAACACCACATAAGAGGCGTGTTATACAGAATATGAGAACAATATCCTCTTACGCTGCTTTCAAGCGGTGTCAGAAATATGAACAACCCAACACAAAGTACATATAATGGGGGAATCCTGCATTTGCTCTGATATTTTCTGTGTATTTCCTATGAAATGTGACATTTGAGGAGCCGAGAGCATTGAGGCCATGTCATAAATTGACATAGAGAGAAATTCTCAAAAATTAGTAGATTAAAACATCAAGCATGTCTAGTGTGCATTTTCACATTTTTAAATAAATATATGAATAAATTAAAATAAATAAATAAATAAATGCATACATAAATGGGTCCTTTTTGTTTTCATCTCTGACCAAAACAAACAAACAAACAAACAAAAAAAAAAACACTTGAATGCCAGTGGAATTCAGAGGTTGGAGCTTATGAGGAGCACTTGAAGGCAACACAGCCTCATTCAAAGGTGTTGTCTGTGAGAAATTCAACAGGGCCCACCGCTGGTTTGTTTGGGCATGCTGTCGCGCTGACATTGTTTTCGGCAACCGCCTAACCATCGAGCTAAACAACACTAGCAGCGTGCAAAATTGTGAGACCGCAATTAGCTCTGTCAAAACAGTAGAATCTATCCTCCTGGCCCATGACCTTTTATACTGTTGTTTTCTTTCTGTTGCTCAAACGCTTTTTTGAGTCAGGCCAGCTGCAGCCATACTACTCAAAGCTGTTCTCTTAACCTTATTTGTTAAATTATCTTATACCTTAAGGACATTTGTTTTTAAATACCAAATGGTTCAACTGACCTCCCCTAAAATCCTCTCCATGTTTATTTTTTCCACTTTTTCCTTTTACTTCTTTTACACTGATTTAACTCTCTTCTGACTCTGCACATGACTCTTCCCCTCGCTCCCTCAGCCCTGTATGAATGCAACATACAGGACTGAATTCACTACAAGTGCAAGACATGATTGACACTGGCTTAGCTCTGGGCTCTAGCTGCAGGTCAAGGATTAAATCAGACAGCTGATTGGATGGAGATGGATGAAAGAAAGGTGAATGCATAAGTCATTTGGGTAATGTCTGTTAGCTTTTACTATACTGTGCACAGCGCCTGACATCAACAGTGTCAGCACTCTGTGAAGAGGCATATCTGCTTGACATCAGTGTAGGAGGACATTTCTCCTTGATCAAGTTCCATGGCATATTTTTTTTATTTTTTTTTTCACATTCAGATAAAATAATAATTTTTCAAATAATTTTCACCTCACAGTGATGCCTGACAGGCAGATAAACAAATATAATTGACTTGAACTTTCAAGTGTAGCTACAGAGGAAGCCGGCTTTCGCACACCGACGCACCGGTTCGTTTGTTAGAGTCGGTGCGTTGGTCACTGATTATCGCTGCTTGTTAGGGAGGCTAAGACACATTCCGTGGATTTGTGTCATACCAGGTGGCCATACCATTTGCAGCATTAGGAGGCTGAATCGAGGCAACGACCTCTCGCAAGTCATTCCTGTCTCTCTCTCATCTTTCCTGGCACTCTCCACTATGAGCTATCAAGTAAAGCAGAAATGCCATGAATAATCATACAAAGGATTTATGATTTGTGACATGAAATGACTATCACATCACTTTCATAATAATAACTATACCACTAGTACTACTACTACTCTAATAATAATAATAATAATGATAATAATAATAAAAATAACAATAATAATAATAATAATATGGATGGGTGGATGGATGGATAAATAGATAGACAGATATAAATGCACTGCTGAGACACATTACCCACAGTCCCTAGCTGAAGCCCTAGCTGCTTTAGAAATGGAAAGCTTGAGCTTTTGAGAAGAACACAGCCTCCTGTACTCAAACTGCTTCGGGGGACAACACTTAGCTGATGCACTTTCCCATCCGACGTGACAATCCTGACAGAATAAAAAATAATGGCAGCCCTAAACAGCGGGCTATGGATCTGACAAACATTTAGATGCTATCTCCCAGTTACAGTGAATAACTACGCTGCCACTCGACCGCACCAGTGTAGCCACTGGCAACACCAGCCAGACATGTAATCCCAGCGGACAGGAGAGCACCTCATCAAGCACAGGCCCAAATCAAAGTAATTGACAAAAAGAGGGGGAATAATGAATAGAGCGGGAGTGGATAACCAGCCTTTTTTGTGATAGGATTAAAGGGCTTCGGCTGCATGTACTGGCCTGTCCAATTCCACATCAGTGATGACAGTTGAGTTGGGGAGTTCTCAGGAAAAAGAACACAATTTTTATATGTTTATCCACTGCTATTGATCTAACATCAGTTTTATGAAGACAAACAGTTGTGTGGGTTCAAACTCCATTACATATGAGATTATATATTTTCATTTCTGGTTATTTTTTTCTGTGTCTGTTGAGAGTTTAACTGTCAGGCTAAAATGACTTGATTACTGGCCTCTTTTCATCTACTTGTTACCATTACAGTACCATTACCATACAATTCTGAGGCTTTGTAAGCCAAACAATAGTTCCTCATCTTGTTTATGCCCCCTCTGGGTCACACTATCTATGTGGGAAAGACTTCATTACATACACATTACATACAGACAGATGCATCTTGACCCCACCTTCTCCCATAATACCTCTATGTTGCTTGCTTGATCCTCCCTTCACATCTATTTTCTCGTCTGCCTGTGTCGACCCTGCATGTGTGAGTGGGCCCGGAGCCAAGCCTAAATTTTTAGCGAGGTCCTAAATAAATAAATAAATAAATAAATAAATAAATAAATAAATAAGAAAATAATTCCAAGAACTCCAAGAACTTATCTGATTCTGGGGTTCCTCCCCCAGAGGGATTTTATTGAAACCTATTTTTGCAATTTTACACTATATTTGCATAATTTATGCCAGTCTTAAACCACAAACATGACTTATTGTCCTGCAATCCCAGTGATCACAACACCACACATCAGTGGTTCTGCAGCATACAGAGGAGTGTGTTTGTGCTTCTCAGGCTAAAAAACAAAATGTGTTGTTTTACCTGAAGTGTGCTGCTTTTTTGCTCAACCCTGCTGATAACCCCGACCGGTGACTGCTTGAATACAATTTTAAACCTTTCAGATCTATTATTTTCTTCTAAATAATATGCTTCTTTATTTAAAAAAAAATAAAGCTATTTATTTATTTATTATTTAACAGTTGCGATACAAAAAAGAAATCTGTTTTTTTTCCCCATGCTTGGTCATAAAATGTGCATGAGATAGATAGATAGATAGATAGATAGATAGATAGATAGATAGATAGATAGATAGATAGATAAATAGATAGCAGCAGTACACATATTATCAACCCCCTGAGAGAGCTTCACCTTAGATAACAATAGCCCAAATGTCCAAGGTAAAAATAAAAAATGAACTGTAATATCTCAATCTCCATCCCTATCATCAGAGAAGGGGAACAATACGAATTAATTGCAATTCATCTCTATCATCAGAAAATACAGTACCACTCACAAAACACTATTTGTTTAAATGCTGCACTTCAATTTGATATCAAATTCCCCTCTGAACCTTGAGAAAGCCTAGTCTATATAGTCAAATCCTCATTTGCATTACAACCAATCCTCTGTTTGCCTCAAAGAAACATTTTAGCTACACCGGCACGGAAAATATTTGTTTACAAAAACCTATGGGTATAAGAGCTACTTTTTGGCTTACACCATGGCATCAGAGAAGCCCACTGCTTTTATTTTGAATGTAAACACTGTTACATATGCCTGTTCTCCAAAAGTAGGATACATGTCACAATTTACAGCCCTGTGTGAGTCTTCAGAAAGAAACGATTTACAGTGTGCCCTGAATTCTTGCTATGTGTCTGTAATGTGATATTTTCCAAATAAGCCGGGGAAAAAAAATGCAGAAGGCGGGCCCTCAGTATGCTACTATGCGGCTGCAGCATTTTGTGCGAGCCTAATTAACAGGTCCCCAGACTTTGGGGTTGCACCATCCCAGCCTGTTCTCACTCCTCTGCTTTTGAAAGAGGGGACACGAGGAGAGAGACTGAAGTAACCTTGAAATGGATATTCAAGTCACGAGAGCTTCCGCCATCAGGAAGTGTAGAGATCACAGAGGTTGAGGTGTCCCACTTGTTTCTCTCGCCTTCTATGTGGCTTTCATGCAATGCTTCACATCATTACTGTAAATGTCCTCTCTCAACTCCAACAATCAACCCATATCTGTCTCTTTGCGCGTACCGCTACAGTAAGTTTGATATATTTCTCTTGCAAAGGACCCATGTGATACAGTTAGTCCATCTGCCCCAGTTTCACAACTATCACTTGATGGTCTGAAATCAATGACGAGGAGGAGCAAAAGAAATGAGGCAAAGCGTGTGAATTCTGCTCTTTTTTTTCCCGTCTCAGAAGTACTTTCGCAAAGGTTCGCAGCCTTCTCGCATATTTTGAGGGAGCAAAATGAAGCACGCTTGTTTACAACAAATGTAGAAGTGGTTTTGCTAATGAAAGAACATAGAGCTCTTAATGGAGGATGAAAGATGCAAATTAGTCTCAGGACAGGTTTGCTTCTTTTTCTCCACACAGCCAAAACCTTGATTAAGAAGTCGAATATTTTTTTCTTTAATTTTCTTTAATCTTATTTTTTGCACCATTGCCATCATCAGCTGGTAAACCCATGGACGTAGGTGAAAAAAATGTTATTTGTATGAGATGTTATCAAAAATACAGGCTTAACTCACATCCCCACATGGGTTAACTGAGGACCGACATATTTAATAAGAAATGCTGACTTACCGTGGTGGAAATAGGACATCTCATCAATATTGTGATGTCTCATTTTGTTCCCATATTAGGATATTAATTGCAAAGTGGACAGATGGCACCATTTGCATGTCCACCAGCGCTCTTAGGGATCAAGCAACAATTTTGCACTTCACTGCAACTGTCTCTTAAGAAGGTCATGCATTAAGTTATGCGAGCTTTAAAAGCCTTTTCATGTATTATGAAATTAATTTTAAAAAGGGGGGGTAGCACATGCGCCTCATTCTTCACTGGACGAGCTGTGGCTGAATCATCCCATTCTGGCCGGCTTACACTGAAATAGAAACAATCATTATAATATCACCAGTAATGTATTCAGCGCCGAATTTGTGTTTTCTTTGGATAATGACATTGCTTGAGACAGAACGGGCATGCTCAGCAACACAAAACGCCAAGCTGACCTTGAGCAATCCTTTCCGCCATTTTGTCACAGCTCTAGGTATATCCTTTGCCTCTTTGAGGGCAAAGTTAAAGGACTTTAGCTTATTGTCATCACAGAAGGTAAAATGTTTGGGGGATAATCTACATCTCTGATTTAATGATGCATAGTGAAATCTTATGAGAGTCACTTATGTCCCATAAAATCCCTGGACAAAGCTGTAAAATCAATGACCTGTTTTGTTACTTAATGAGCAGCTCAACTGTGGAAAGATTGGATCTCTATAATTCTCATGCCCCACCTATCAAAGTATAAACTTTGCTGTGTGGACTCAGAAATATAATCCCTTCTTTATGTTTTTATTAACATTTGTGTATTTGGTATATGTGGCAACATTAGATGAAAATACAATTCTTCATTTAGTGTTAAACAGTGTATGCTTATATAGACGTCTTTTTTCTTTCATAAAATATTATACACAAGTTTAAGAACACACTGCTGACCGCCATACTGCAGTGCTGTATATGTCTTCCATAATATTGTACCTGCTAATCTCAGCGGGGTACTAAAACTGGAATGATTGGTATGCAGCCTTAATGTTGGAGAGTTAAGAGTTAGGGTGAGAGAGAGAGGATATAAAATCAACCAGGGGAAAAATTAATATGAGGCAAGGTAGTGGAACTGATGGTGTTCTATAATGTATTAGCACTGAGATTAGAGAGAAAAAAATGACACCAAATGTAAAGTTCAAAGTTTGTGGATTGCTTGACACAGTTTCTTAAAACACAGCAGAAAATACTTAAATAGAAGCTACAACAAAAGAAAAAGTTTTTTTTTCCCCATTTTAGTCAGATTGCTTAAATGCTTTTCTTTTTTTAACACCTTTTTCTGTAAGTGATGCTTGTAAGAGTGAACTGTTGATGGTGAAGTTGTAGATCCAGGTGAAAAAGAAAAAGAAAAAAGTTATTATGCATTCTGCCCCATCCTTGTAAATCTATAATCATTAACATCTGCTCTAGCTTTCTTTATTGAACTATTTCGCCCCTGTGTGGTCCACTTATCCTAGTTAACTCCACTTCAGCCAACTCAGCAGATAGATCGAAAGACAGATAGAAAGAAAAAGAGAGATCGAGAGACAGAGAGAGGGAGAAAGAGATGGGGAGGGCACCTCTTGCAAGAAAAAATACCAAGCAAAAACAATAAAAAAAAACAAACAAACAAACAAAAAAACGTATGCCTTTATTTTAAGCTGTTTGGTCAAAATATTCTCACTGTGGACACATCTTACTGCCCCATTTTTTGGTCCCAGGAAATAATTCATTAGCCCATTTTGACAACAAGGCATGGATTTGCTGTCTGGTTGCAGGATATCTTGAAATAATATGTATAATTGCCTCTCCACAATATTGATTCAGCCAAGGCAAAAAAAAAATAAGAGTGCAATCATGTATATTGAGAACATGTTGACTGCTGAAATCAAAAACTCATTAGAAATCCCATTGACCTTGGGCCCATAATAACTTTACTGTATGGCACCTTTTCCAGCCACATTTAATATTCATGAATCGCTCTATGAATTTCCCCAATGTATTATTAAAACTATTATTATTATTAGGTGGTAGAAGTATTACTTTAGTATTATTGAAAGTGCTGTTAAAGCATTATGGACCACGTTTGTCAAATCACACATCACCTTGAATGACTCATCGATATCGGCTGACAGCGGATATCGACAGGCCCAGGCCTTGTCAATGTCACAACATCTGACATAGGAAATTATTTTTAGTGACATATTTTTAAAGTGATAATCTGCGGGATTCTTGAGGTTCGTTATTTATTTTTTATTTTAGTGACATGTTTGGTGATAAGCTGTCATTACTGTGGTGTTGTGCATGGCACTTCCCAGCTATCACTGTAGGAAAAACACAGCAACCGCCAAGTGCCAAAGAGTGACCATGTGTTCAGACATGGTAATAAATAGGTGTCATACGGCTTGCCATATGACACCTATTTATTAGGGACACCTATTTATGACACCTGTTTTTCCTTCAGCTTCCCTTCAAACAGGAAGTCCACTCAGAAAATTGTTCAATCAACATGATTCATTCATTTGCAGCGACAATATTTCTGTCTGCTGCAGATGTTGCATGCAGTTCGGAGAAAGGAGAAGGCACGTTTTTTTCCGCAATTTCACTTCACTAATTTAATAAATAAATATCCATATTCATATGCATCAATATCCATATGCTGCTTGAAAAAGGTCGATGATCAAAACATTGCAATAAAGTTGAGATTTGCAAGTCCCTGGTGTGCATGGGCTCTATGAAGTTTGAAAGAGGAAAGAGACTAAATGAATATATAGCTTTGATGCAAGAGATTTGTGAAAGATTTACGGTTTATGCATTTTTGTAAATTTTTTGTAAGTTAAATTTGCCAAGTTTCAGCTTAACATACTAGCCTGCTTTGCTATTGTTGCCATTTTTACTTATTTGTTTGTTCTTGTTTGCCTGTAATAAGCCTATCGTTATGTTTATGTTAACAGTTTTGCCAAGACTGTATCATGGTTGGATATTAGATTTAGGTACAGTAGCTTCAACCAAGGGTCAGTCATGTGGAATATCTGTGTTACTGTGTTATCTGTGTTACTGTATAAATTTATCAAAATTGTTCCATAAAGCAGTGTGATAACCCTTTAGTTACATTTAATTACATGCATATCTATTATTGTCAGTAGCCACAAGCAACTCGATGATAATGCTACATCAACAAAGACAACAACCACTTATAGTAACACCAGGTTAGCAATAAAACTAACCAGCTGCAACTGGCTCTGGCCCAACATAACCTAATAAAGTTACTCAATGCAGGCTGCATGTAATAAAAAAAAATCTCAAAACTAACCCAATGAAACTAACCCAATGAAAATGAGTCTGCATCGCTCTGCAGTTCCTGCTAACCTTAGAAAGCTTTAAATCTTGGAAGGGCTAAACCAGTGTTCACTCTAGTTTTGTCTCAGACAGCTCCTTCGCCTTCTAATTTCTTTTTCTGTGTGGAAATCTATGTGGACCCTGATGAAGACTTACATTAGGGCTCTATTTTTATGCACCTTGGCACATGGTGCAAAGCGTGGTTAAATGCCCAGTGTGCACTGCTCAGGGGTGTGACGGTAAGCTTTAGGTATTTTCATGAAAAGATGCACCTTGCACATTTGGGAACAGAGTGGGATTAAGATGAATATATTATCAGAGGGTGTTTTTGGGGTTGGAATTGAATTAACCAATCAGTTATCCTCTTATCCTTCCCTGTAACGAGAGTGCACTTCATGCCATGACCCAGAGCCATTTTCATGACAGGGGAGTGAATGGGACAGAGAGAGAGAGGGAGAGTTTTTCCCCTGGTTTACAATAAACAACATATTTGCTAATTGCTTTGCTAATTTCCAAGCCACTATTTTGATTTTGAATAGTAATGGCATAAAATGTATCAAAGCTAAGTGATGTGAAGGTTTGCAGCACCTATTATGCTGTAAATTAAAGTTAAATGTTGCATTTTAACTGATAACTTGCAATAACGGCAATAAAATAAAAATAAATAAATGAATTAATTAATTAAAAAAAATCTAAATTTCCCCATCATATTTTCTTTCCAGCACTTTCCACAACAAACCTATATGCCCTGGAATACAATGTAATTGACCTCTTTGTTCTTTGTGCACCAGGACACACAGCAGGTTTGTTAATATGATCATTAACTAATGTCACATGTACATGCAGAAATGTTTTTCCGGTTCAAGATTCAGATTCTTTGCACTTCACCAAAAAAGTACTGCACCCACGACTGGCTGCACTCTATGCAAAAATAGTGCCCTTAGTGTCAGTAAGTGTTGGCCAATTGTTGCCTTTTACCACCAAGGCCAGACTTTCAAGATTTTGTTTCTATTCTTCATTTCTGTGTTCTACTGTAGAAGACCTACCAGACATTAGGTGTTTGCTAAAGCTTTACACAATGACTTGTCTCTCCAGCCAGCCTCTCTTTTCCACAATCTTTGAATGTTCCAGAGAGAGTCTGTACTGCAGCCCGTTAAAATATGATTACGAGACAAAACTGGAAGCTGTCACGACACAGGGTTCATGAGAATGTGTTCCTTTTGGAAACAAAACCGAGCTAGGATATAGAAATACATACTGTGCATGTCTAATATATTAGCAACACCACAAAACACACTGCAACAGACTGACAAACCCAGTCAAACAAGACATTGTTAGAAGTAAACCATCTGGCATAAGCTAGCTAGCTGCAGTTAGCATCTAGCTAGCATTAGGCTTCAAGAATTGGTTTCCAGTTGGACTTTGTGACTTCAAAGCAGATACGGATGTGGGAAAATGACCGGGCAGCTGCCTTCACTTCCTAACAGGTTGGCGAAAATATTAAATTGTGGGAGCTCTGTGTTGAGACATGGCTACAGGTTGAATCTTTTTGAGTTATGTTACCTGGTCATATAGAGTAGCAAAACTTATATTTACTTGTATGAAATGGTCACAAATTATTACTGAATTGTTTGTGGAAAGACTTCAAAATGATAGTTGTGTGTATTATGGTGTGAGGAATAACTCATCAATCTCACATTGTATTTTAGGGCACTGACCCCAACTGCATCGCCATTTTCTCAGACAGACAAAAATGATACATGATTCAACCTAAATGGCAATTTCACTGTCCTTTGCACTGTGATGTACACTTCTCTTAAATTACCTCTCAATTCAACAAAAAACAAGCTTTGAGCAAAACACATATCCCACATATTTCTCACTAACCCACTCCACTCCCCTCTCTCTCTCTCTCTGTCTCTCTCTCTCTTTAGCAGGTTATCAGGGCCATAACTAGAATATTATTTACTGGATTGGCAATGTTAAAATTAATGTTGCAAAAATCCCCTTTCTACAGTTGGATTCCGGCTCTAATGAGGCTTTACTGATACAGCGTTGATGGCTCTGCAGAGGAGACAGGCGCTTCTGGAGGAATGTCAAAAGTCTACCTCCGCATTCCCATGTACCATCATTAGGGTCATTTAGAATTTTTATTGAATCCCACAGCAGAAAACGGTGGCAGCAAAGTGGCAAAAAGTCCATGAAAAATCACCCCGGACGTGAAGAGCTGCAGCCACCCGGGCAGGTCTTCATGCATGGGACTCAAAGTGTATTTGCATGTTCAAGAGGGAGAGTGCAGGCTGCATCTGCCTTTTGAGCTCTTAGTGCACATTAATGTATTGATTTTAAGGTCATTCCAGCGATCAGAGACACTTTTAGACCAGCATTACATACCAGAAAAAGCTGTTTAGAAATAGTAGGGGAAGGAATCCTACCGAGGTGATTTTAACATTTCCGAGCTTTTGGTAGCTTTTAGTGGCTTCATAGTCAGAATTGGTGTTACATTGGTAGCGCGTTATACATGCCTGCTTTCCGTGCCACAAGACCATAGATGAAAAGTCATTCAGGTATCGTATCATAATTTATGAAAATACCTCCACTTGTTCGCATTAGGTTCGGTCCATTTGGTCATGTGATGGCATTTTAAAGTCCTCGTGGAAAGCAAAGCTTTGACATCTCAGGTCAGCTGGACTGTCGTGACATTTGCTGTTGACAAGTGTTAAATCTGCAAGGAGGATTGTGAGGCCGCTGACTGACATTACAAATGATCTGCGGCTGGAAGAAAACACCTCTTGATGAAAAAGTCAAGTGGACAATCAGACAAGCCGCTACACACTACACAAGTAATGTATTCTGCATCACTCCTCACTTTTTTTTTTTTGATTGACTGAGATTTCATTTCTCTATTCATTCGATTTCATCAAATCCATTTGAGGGTGAAAATGTCTCTGTACTAAACTCTTTGCCTGTGTGTAACCAGGGGACCCTACGGTTGAAAGTAGAGCTTTAGGGTGAAATTCTTTTGAACTCTAGCTGACTTTATTTTACAGGTAAAATTTGCTCGGACATTCAATTCCATTCCTTGTAAGATGTCAAAGCAATTGCATTGTCTGTGACAAGGTCCTCACAGTAAGGCACACTTGAATGCTGAGAGAGATGGAGGTGACAGCTACAATATAGCCATAGCCTTTCCAGATTCTGTTTTTTAAGGCAACATATATATATGTAAAGGTTCATTTAAGTGAGGACCATTTAGACTGAACTGACAAAAGATGTGCAATAAACATATAATTTGATGATTGAGTCAAAAGGTTCTCATTACCAAGGTTGGGTCAGATTACTTTGAAATTTAGTCAGTTACTGAATGCAAATTACATGGCAATTTTTGCAATTAGTAACGTAATCCATTGGATTACAATAAAAGGTAATCTAAAATGAATACTTATGGATTAGTTTTGGATTTTTCAAAATAAAACATTGAAAATACTGCACCTTGGACAAAAAGTGGACACAGCCACATAAGTTTGAATTCCACAAAAACCCTTTTTTTCTTTTATGTTCAAACATTTTCAATGCAAATAAAATGCATTTTGCATATTCAGTATTTACAGTTGGTCAAATCAAATTAGCCTTACAAAAACAGTACTGGCACAAACTACAGGTGCACTGTGTGTATTCTCCAAGATGTGGGATGCTGTTTCTTTTGTGTCAGTTTTTGTTGCTGTTGTTTTTTTAATCAAAGGCCACATGGAGGACTTTGCTCTTCTAACTCAAGAGGAGCACTTACTCAAAATGTTCATCTTCCATTTTCAATATAAATAAAAAAAGAATAAAAAAAACATAAATCATTAAAGCATTAAGAAAACTGGCACCTTGGCAACCTGAGAGGAGTAACTCACTTTGATATTTAGTAGAACATATTCGGCCTTTTTTCAAAGATGTAATCAAAAATGTAACCAAGTAATCCTTGACAATGTAACTATAATCTAATTACACATATGTTCAAATGTAACCTGGGCCAATTAAAGTTACTTATTTTTTGTAATCTGATTACGTAATCCCGATTACATGTAATCCATTACTACCTAACCCTGCTCATCACTCACCAAATAATTACGTGCTTTGTCCACATTTTTTATCAGTCTAAAGGTTCTTGTTTGAAATGACCATTGGCAATTTTGCATAGTGCACCTTTAAGATTAGGGAAAGACTTACGTCACTGAAAGTTGACTCACAGAAGAAAATGTGCTTGGTATAAAATGGAAATCTAACTCAGGTCATTGGAGTTAAAGTCAGGTTTTATTTTTACCCATTCTCCATGCCAACCACAATGTCCTCATTTTGTTCCACTATTTCTATGTCAGACTTATGCCTGTTTCACACAATCCTTTTGTGGTGGAATGATGTATTTCTCCCGCTAAACATGGATTGCCATTTTAAACACCATGCTGATTAAAAAAAAAATCAGGAGACCAGGCACATATGAAGTCATTATTATGAAATACTGTCAAAATATTTGATATCTTTCACCAGCACCATACTGTCGTAACATAGCAACCTAGCTTGTGAAGGATGGTTACCCTTAGGAATATTATGCCAGTATTTTATTGAATACATGACAAGTCATACATCTCAAACCTATATGAAATTCACAATTCAGAACTCATGAAATCTGCACAAGTCTTAATAATGAAGTGGGTTGGTTTCTGTGGATAAAAAAGGTTTGGATCAAGTCCTTCATTAATGCTAATTAATAATGGAACAGCAGAGGGCCATGCAAGGAGTATATGTGGAGGAATTTAATAGGGATGGAAATATTTGCATTTTGATACAGTTTGGACATGCGCCACAGTCTTCAGTAAAGCAGCTAAAATCCATACCCCAAAGCTCGCCAAACTTTTACCTGCTGGGATCTGTCAGAAGCATTTAGAGTCTTCGCCTTTTCACTTCACAGAGAATTATACATGCGGTTTTCAACAGTGCAGGCTCAACATCATACAGACCTAATGCGTCCATGTTAAACAGTTGTCGAGATTAACACTGCAAAATATGTTTACATATCTTGCCTTCGGCGGAGAGAGGAACATCTAAGCTAAGGTCTCAGTGTGTGACTCTGTGATGTCTGTGTGATATTGCTCAGCATCATGGGAACTCCTTGGCCTACTGTTGAAAAACTGCCAGCTTCTTTTTTTTTTTTTTTCTTTTCCCCCCTCACTTTACCTCTTGAATTTCCTCCCCACCCTTTTCATGCCATCTCAGGGACTCATGGCAAAAGTGAATGATCTTGGCCTCAAGGCAACATCTTACGCTTGTGGAAGTTTGAAACTTTTCTCTAGGTTATAATTCTGTTTTTGGCAGGTTAATTTATATCCCCATAATCAAGTTTAAACCCCATAAAAAGACTGTAACTTTCACTATGTGTGAGCGTGTGTGTTTGGTGCTGTGATTGAGTGTGCGTGTACCATGGACAGAAAAACTACAAACACAAATCTCATATGCCTCATATGCCCAAAAGCCATCATCAAACTCTTTCTATGTACTGCATTGTCCCTGTCATTAGTCATACATTTCTATAAATATTCAATCAGCTTGACTAGCAGCTCAACACCACCAAGTCTCCAAAAAACAATCTCACCACTCCTTACATTATTTATATCCGTGCCCGCTTATGAATTATTTTACTTGTTCAACTATCATGCCTTCATATTTCATGTTTTACTTTCCTGAATATAAACCTCGGCAAAATAAAAGCAAAATCCAAAGCATGTTTCAGCTTATAAATTCAGTCATAAATTCAAGGGTTGTGTGCCTTTGAATGTGGATGCTGCACAGAAAGTTCATCTAGATGTGGGAAGATGTTTGGTTTGCTGGTACACAAGAAACAGTGCTCTGTCATAAACATTTGATTTGCAAAATAGGGCACATAAATTGACAGAAAATATTTGATTTTGGCGTGTATGATGCCATCTATTCAGGCATACTGTAGCACTTTTTAGTTTGAGTTACAGACCTTTTTCACAGCAGCCATTTTGACATGAAATAGCAGGCAAACACAGGTGTTACTAATGACATTAATGAAAGTCCAGTCCCATTTAGTTCTAACAGAGCCACGGTCCTGCTGCTGTTCATGCTGGCTCACTGGAAAGACTCTGCTACACTTAAATGGAACAAAACCTTTGTTAATGTCATCAGTAACACCTGCTTACCTGCTATTTCATGTCAAAATGGCTGCTGTGAAAAAGGTCTATTCACTGAGTTTTTCTGTTTATATATTTGTCCATATGATATGTCTTTCAATGTAAAACATGGGCATGTGTTTTTTTAATTTAACTGATACATACTTTGTACAGTATGCCAACCCTTTCTGTGCCATTCAGTCATGTTTTCTTTTTAGCTCTATACTCTACCATTATCAGTGGACCAAGGACATTACCCATTGTTAAACCCTGATGTTCAGCCTAGCAGGTCATTAGTCCCTGTCTGTGCCATTTGTTCATATTCAAAAACCCATGTTCCTGTCATCATCCCCCCATTTAAACTCCATTTTCCTAACTCCTTTTTTGGTGATGAATTGGCCCCAACAGTGGCACTTCAATCAGGCCTGATTTTCTATAACACGTCGGAAAATGAGAAAGAAAATGATATGGAAATAAATCACATTTTGCTACTTGATCAGAACCACAGTCTGAGCCTGAGCTGCTCTCTGCCTTGAGTCAATTACTCATTACACACGGCTATTGACCTTTCTTCCAACAGGAAGTTCAGTGACTATCTCCGCAAGGATTGTAATTGACAAGATGTCTCTTTTAATAGAAAAATGCCCACATTTCCTCACAAGTTAATTATAAATTCAATAGCGGACCCAACGACCACAGCCATTGAGAAAGGTTAGTATAGACATTTGTACCTGCCACACTGCCCATACATGAGCACATAATTTAATCCTGACACTGCACCCATTAATACATGTACTTTTATGTCATTTAGTATTTTACAATGTCACCATTTCTACGTTCCGATCCACACACAGTACATAAATCCAAGAGCATATGACATGAAAATAGACACTTTTAACTGATTTGTGCAACATGAGGCAGCAGATATACCGTTTGCCATGCTGAATATTCCACTGAGCAGGCTTGTCTGTGCGGCGCATACTTTATAGAGCTTCAATTTCCAAAGTGAAAATGATGTAATGGTACAGACGATTTGGTTTCACATTATGAGACAATTTAGAAGTGGCAGCTCATCCGTCAACATAAGGAAAACATGACAAGTCCCCTCTGTGATGCACACAGATCTGCCCTTCATTTGCCCTGGGTCCTCTCCCTGAACTCTGCCGAGCGGTGTGTGGAAATGAGCAACATGCAAAGTCAATCCAGTGCTAAACAATTTCAGCAGATGCCGTTCGTTCTCATCCGTTTGAAATTTGTGAGAATCTGCATTACATCCTGACATATTAACTCCAGGGGTGCCCAGATCGCACTATTAACATCCCCGCACATCAGACATCTCAACCTTCACACCCCCTTCTCTTATCTAAAGTGAGGTTGATGGGACAAAGGACAGGATGACAGCTCGTGCATGTCATTTTCAAAATCTGCCCAGAAATGCTCTTAAGTGCTGTTGTGGGTGGATTTTAGAATGCATTTTTTCCTACTCTCTTTTTTGGCCAGGAACTCCACCTTACTGTCATTTTACCTTGCAAAGATAGCAAATTACAAAAACTTACAAATAATTTTAAAAGTAAATAAGATGATTATTTATTTATTTATTTATTTATTTATTTATGTTTTTTCTGTGAGAATGGAAATATGGAAGAACATGTCAATGGTACCTTGTGTTAGTCATAAAGTGTGTCAGGCTAAGTGTGTCAGTATGTCAGGATTACAGGTGGGACCCGCTACACTGAGTGACAGCTCTGATTTGTAGTTTGTGATGAAGGGTAATTGGAAAAATGAAAAAATACAAAATGAAAAAAAAAAAAATTGGAGGTGCTAGAAACCTATATTTCCACATAAATATCACCAACACTTAACCACTGCCAGGACCACAAAGAGACAAACACGTTTCATACTTTTTGGTCAATTCATGCTAAAGGATGACACCGGGTTATTGGGAATTCTGCTCATCTCTATCATTTCTCTGCTACTTCTGACCCACTTAGACTTTTTTTTCACTATATGGTGTGCATCAATAGATGTGTGAGTCGATGTGTGAAGTTTCTATTGCCTTCTGCTGCTCATACTGTAGGATTCCATTCAGCTTTATCAAATATCCTGCTGACAGATATCCTTGTCAACCTGAAGCCATAATTCATCCATGCGAGCTGAAGAGTGTTCCATTTTTGTAACACTGTGGTGCGGTTGCCCGTTCAGGCAATGATTTTGGTATCTGGCAGCAAGTTCGAGCTAGCGCATGAATCAAAGTGCACAGCAGGGATAATATAATTTATTTTGGAATTGATAGCTGCATTTGTGATATAAATAGTGTCAAGTGAACACAGATTGCTGGCTGTCTCTTGCTAATAATTCACAAAGATTTACCTTGTGTCACATAAGCCATCAATCCTAACTTCTTGCTCCAAATTGCTGTGTATTTGCATGGTTTAAGCTAGCGTGTGAGAGCGATTAATTTGGTGCCCAGCTATATTCAGAGGGGCAGCAGTCCAGTTTACTATTTGTGCCAAAAGAACTATAAAATAATGGACAAGTCATTGTGTATTGACCAGAAGGGTATAAGGCAGCCAACAAGGGTTCCACTTCTTTCAGATGAAAAGCAAGGGACTGAGGTTGCAAAACTGACTGGAAAAACGGATGAATCCTGGTTCCTGCTGTTTCACTTTCATGCAAACACTATGGAGGAAAAGCACACAAGAACATGCATCAATCATGCCACATATCAGGTTGTAGCATGACGGTGTGAAGTATGCTTTTACGACACATATTGGGACCCTTGATAAAAGTGGAGCGGTGGCTGAATGCCAGAACACCAGTGCCAATCAGGTGAATTTCTACCAGTGCGGCTGCATGGCTGCGAATGGATTTTTTTCAGCAGGGTAATGCCCCATGCCACAAGAGCTCAATTGTTGAGCGGTGGCTCCGTGAACGTGACAGTAAATTCAGCTTCCCGACGCAGCTTGCCCAGTCATAAGGATTTCAATCCAATTGAGCATCTGCAGGATGAGACTGAACATTTGGACTTGAGATCCACTTCCAGTCCACTTGATGCAACCACGGGAACTCAACGCGGTTCGGCATCCCTGTGAAACACTTTTGAAATGTTGAGGAATCCAATCCCCAAACACCATGAGGAGGCTATGATGGTATGCAGCTCAATATTAGGAAGATGTTCCTGATGTATGTACCTTTTATTTAAAGTAGTGGAAACATATTTAATATGAAGCATTTGGATTGTGTGTACATTAAGGAGTAAGCTATTCAACAGTGAAGCAGAGAAAAAATCCCAATATATCATGAAATGGTGTAAGATTTTATATTTTTTCAGGTTTCATTGTGACAATTTTTAATCAAGACTGCACTGTTAACATCAGCACTGGACGGTAATATCCCAAACAGCACAATGACATCTTTTTTCAATATGTAGTAGTGACAACCTAACTCCCAACATGTCCTGCATTTTTTATCTCTATATCATACATAAAGACACCAGTTTATTCCTCTCAGAGTCATTTAAGTGCAGTAAAGTGATGATACATCAACATTAATCTCTCTTCTCAATCGCACACTCTGGATGTGCTTCTCGTGGGAAGTTTAGGGAACCTCTTGACACGCTGTTTCCTCTTCATTACCCAACCAGCTGTTCTTCCTAATGAGCCTAAAGGCAATCTTTCATTCTGCAACTTATAGCCCTGTCTCTTGTGCAACTGGTGACATATCATCTGCCCACAGAGTCAGGACCAGCCACTAGAAAATGAAGTTTGTTGTCACTGCCAGTTTGCCCATATTTTTCTTGAATGTTACTGAAGCGAAGCAAGAGGTAAGATGGATGGCCGGAAACTCAACCCAAGTACAAACAGTGTGAACGCATTCAGATTTATTCAAATCAGTGGTAAAGTAGCCATTGGAGACAATGCTGTTGATTTTTTTCCATTAAAGGAATACTTCAACATTTTGGGAAATATCCCCTATTGCTGACTTACCCAGACTGAGACAAGATTCTAGATACCATTTTCACTTCTGTGTGTCCACTGCTTCGGTTCCGATGGTTAGCATTTCGTGTTAGCTTAGCTGAACATATATGTGCATTGGTTATAGTACCTATCATCTAACTTCATCTAAATCGTTTTTAAAAAAAGAAAAATTCCAAGATGTGTATTACAAATATACATGATACACTGTGTAAATAAGACAGCTTCAGAGTTGCTCTAAGGTTTATTTTTTTCACAGCTAGACTAGCTGAGTCCTGTAGACTTCAAGTCATTATGCTAAGCTAACATGAAATCCTAACCATCGGAACTGAACCAGTGGACATACAGAGGTGAAAATGGTATCGAACATCTTGTCTCAGTCTGGGTAAATCGGCAAAAGAAGATTTAAGCTAACATATAAAATTTGGCTCTCATTCACCATTCCATTTCATACAATTCTGAAAACTAATAGCTCTAAAGCTAGTGGAGAGTAATAATTTCCAATGAGACGTGAAAAACAGCAGGGTGTTGATTTTTGTGCACTGTGTAGATGCCCATCTGGACACATTGTGATTGATAATGTATAGGCGCATTACCCTTTACAGTCAATGTCATTTTTGAGGAGGGTTTCATACCTGAGTAAGATCACTTGGTAATAATGAAACAAACTGAGTCAGTTTCCTAAATCAAAACAGCTCAATGCTGCATTGTCTTCTTCACTATTTTTATTTTGTTTTATTTATTTATTTATATTTTTTGCTAAGGCCATAACAACAATTCCCTCATTACTGCTTACAAAAACAAGAACAATGAACATTGTTTCCCGGGAACATTTCTCGTCTGTGCAACTTTGCTTCAAAGTCTGTAGTGGGAATTTCAATACCTGAGCAATTTATCTGTACATAGTCACACGAGTCTTGGCAAATAATCAGCATCAGTCCCTGACAGGGCGCTGCAGGTGTAGATTAGCCCCCACTCCGATTACAGCTCCATGAATCCTCACAGATAGAGTATGTACCCTGATGCCAAGTGAGTGAAACTGCTTGTGGTGTGCCAGAGGAGAATTACTCCCCTGATGTATCACATTAATATGTGATAAACAACCTTGCATTGCCAGATTACAATAAATAATTCACTGCCCTTCAGAGAATGTGATACGTGCCTGCACGGATTATTTACAGCTTTGAAATTATTCTTTTAATCTCGTAGAGCAAGCTGCCAAGGTGAACCCGGAGTAAATAATGCATGGCAAAAGTTTATTCTTGCTATATATTCTTTTTTTTGTCTGCCTGTTTTTAAGTCTGTCTGTTATTTTTCAACAAATGGATGAATGACTGGACGATTTCTGGTTGTTTTGTGTTGTTTTGGTTTCTAATCGAATTTGGGATAATTTGAAGGTTATTTAATATTCTTCTACATGAGTCCTCGGGGTTTATGCGGTCCAGTGTTAACTGAAGTGGAGAAAGCTGAAAACAGATATTCACTCTAAGATGCTAAGAAGTGCACTAGGAAGTGGTTCTGCAGTTCATAACAAGAGTAACTAAAATCTGTGCTTTAGAGAATTGTCCTCATTTGATACTTTACAGCACAATAACAAAAGACACAGCAATACGGCTGAAGTCATGAGGTGTACAGACCAGTGATAGCTATGCTGACGCTGAAGGTAGATGCTCCTGCAAGGCGCAGTGCACAACACCTTGCTGGAGGTACTTCTTTTTTTTCTGAGTTGTAAAGTATCAAAGAACCACTGAAGAGCCTCTGAAGTGTCTCTGATGGGAGTTGATTTTAGCGTCTGTTTTCAGTGCAGTCAGGGGACAGGGAACCAGCTTCAATGCAAGAAACTTAAACACAGACACGGAGTAAGTTAGAGGAGTCTGTATATGGATACTAGCTGCTCCCCTGTGTGCTAAAGAAACGATTACTGCACAAGCCAAGTTTAACATTTTCCTGGCTCATGTTTAATTTAAATTTTTAGTTGATGTATTGTCTTAGTTAATTTGTCTTCTGAGTCCAAAAAAAAAAAAACAAGGCAAAAGCATGCCACCAATTTGCAGTAGATTCAAATTGAAAATATTAATCTTATGTACTTTGTACTTTTCACTCCAAAAGGCGCACATTTTCCAAGGCTAATTTAGAGATGAGAGGAGTCACAGATGGATTTGCTTGGAGATATACTGAAATATATACAAAATGCCAGAAAGAGAACCTTAAAAAGTCTGGTGATTTTAATGGAGTCAAACGTTGAGGAAAATTGCACAGAAAGGGGGTGCAGTTATTTAAGTGTTGAACTGATATTGTGAAAAAATTCTCCACAACAAAGCTGACAATTTATGCATTAACTCTATACATAACATATATCATAACAACATAATGTACAAATGTTGTGATTTCTTGTCCAAAAATGTGACAGTATGATGTCAAAACAACCAACACGTGCATGACTCAGATGTTCTTATATGTTGCAGTAGAGGTATTCAGTATTCTTGAAAAGACTTGGGAAGAAATGATGAAGGAAGCGGTGATGAACATATCAGAAAACACTGGTGCCAGTGTAGTCAATAAGAACTCTATTGGGAAGGAGAGAGAGACACACACACATTTGATTTGTGGTGAACAGACATGGTGAGGACAGAGAGACAGGATTTACTTCTATATCATTTTGCATTTTGCAATTTTGACAATGCCCTGCATCTTTAGGCAACTCTCTCCCAACACAATCACTGAACTGATTCTCAAAGACACGAAAAAAAAAAAAGCATCCCATATGAGTTCAATACTGAATGTGGTTTTCTCCTACTTTACAAGCATGGGACAATTCCATAGGCTATTTTACAGGGAAGTTGGTGAAACTAAATACAAGAGAATTCAACAGAATTTGGGTCAATGGCGGAGAATGGGGAGGTCAAGGAACAAAAGAGGTACAAAGGTACAAAGAGGCACAAAAGAGATAAGACAAAGTTTGGCCAAGGGGCACGGAGAACAATGAAAAAACTCAAACGAATGCTTCTCCTGGTGTTATTGTGCTTTGCAAAGCATCTTTTTGCTCCAGAAGTTCTGCATACACTTTGCAGCTGATGTCACAAGCTGAAAAAAATCCTAAAAACACTGGCTTCCATATTGGGTACCTGGAAAGGTAAACATGCTGTGCTGTCGGATGAGAAAATAAAAGAGGAGACAAGAACATTTCCCTTTACAGGCTTCCAAAGGGCAATAAAAGACAACAGAAAAGGCTTGATTAAAAGAGCTGAATGGGCACCAACTGAAAGCACTCTTCTTTGTAATGCACTTAAGGTGAGTCCTCAACTGTTACCAATGGCTAATATTAGTTAGCATTGCTAAAATCACCTGGCTGGTGTATTTTGCACTGAGCTTAGCCTGACACACCTACAACATGGAGCAGAAGGGCTTTGCTAATCATCAAAGAGTTTAGTAGGGATGTGCGTATCGATCCAGAAATAGTGATACTTCCGGACGTGTGTTTTTGTAGAATCGATCTTCACATCAAAATATCAATCCCAAGTGTTTGGCAGAAAGACATCAGTCACAGAGGAGACACACAGAGAACATGAGTATGAGGCGAATGCAGCTCTGCTGTAATGGCAGAAAGAAAAAGAAGCCTCTCACTAGTTATCTCACTCCAGTAAACTCCAATGAACCAAATTGGACCTGTCAAAAGTCAAAAAGAAGTAAATAGAAGTCAGAGCAACTGTACTTATTTTCATATTTTTTGAGAGATATTATTTATTTTTTTGATATCACTTAAAGGGTTGTTGATTTGCCCAGATTTTCAGTTGACCTGTGTCTTCTGCTTGCTGTGATTAAGCAGCTGTTCCTATTTTAGACATAATTTTTATATTATTTATCATACGAGGGTGTTTGATTTGCCCAGATTTTCATTTGACCTGTGTCATATGATTGCTGTGATTAAAGAGAAAATGAAGTCTGATCTTTGGCGGCTTATTTAATTCTTATACAAAGGTATAAAATATATATTTTTATAATCACATTTCCAAGTGTTCATTGTAGAAGTCATCATTTTCATATACACAAGCAGACATCTAAAAATATCGGTATCGGGATACTAGCCTTGGTATTACTTGGTATCGGATTGAAAGGAAAAATAGTGGTATCGCACATCCTTAAAGGATTGATGAATTAAGACCAAGCTACCTTGGTCTTGGTCTTAGTGGCATAATGGTACATTAATGTTAACTTATGTTTTTTTTGCTCAGCAACATTAACATTATGTAACGGTGATGTTAATATGTAGCAGACAATGTTGCAAAATAGGTTCCTGCCTATTTTGCCCATTGTCCCTGCTGATGCTTAATGGCTGCAGTATCATTAATGGTTCCAAATTGATAGTGAACAGGCAGCTAGTTTGAAGTTAAAATTAGACAACAAATTTGATGAAAAATAAGCTCCTTACCTTTGATAATAAATATTTTCTTCAATTTCCTGTCATATCTTGGGCTCAGTAACTGAGCCAGCAGCCAAATACCTGTACGCACGTGTGCCTTTGTAGGCTTTCAAACCTTCTCTGGTGTATGGAGACAGATGGTGTGCTAGGTGAATGTAAATGTCATGAAATGACAGCTCAGGAAGCTTCTCAGATGCTCTCAGTGGCCTGAAAAGTCCTGGAGAGATGGCATAGCTGTAGTTGCATTCAACTACAGCTCTTTTTTCTGCATATCTTTCCCCTTCCTTGTAATCCAGGTGTGATGTTTCATCTGACATGCCGCCCTAAGCAGATGGGACAGCTGATGTGAGTTTGGTAACATGGCAGCGGTCAAAACAAATATTTTCCTATATCTCATGATTCCAAGGCGTCTATTGTTGGGCCTTAATGCTTCTGCTGGTCGCTGTCACAGTGGGCGGTCCAAACGGTCACTGATGAATCCAGCACTTGACGTCAGTTTATCTCAATCTGCCAACCCTTGGCTCACCAGCACCATGTGACCACAACAGCTGAATACATAGTGGACCCTCCAATCATGAAAAGTACACAATTCAAAAAGCAAAGTGAGGGTGCTTGAACGCACCAAGAGGCAATACAGTGCAATATCAACCACATCACAGGTCCACTGTCATGGCTGGCTCGGTCTCTAGATTGCGAACGTGTTGTTTTCATTAACTAATCAAGCGGCACATTTTCCCAAAAGCCCTTCTGATGATCTGATGATGATCTTCCTTAAGATTACATTATCATATATAATAATTTTGAATCACCAATGAAATATAGGATGAACGAAGGTGAAATGAACACTTCAAATGCACACCTCTTCAGCTACAATATGCAACTTTTCGCCTTGAGGCACTCAAGTTCCCGCCCCTGCACTTGTCACTCATTTTGATGGGCTGTCGACTTTGAAACGGCATACAGCCCGCGACTGAGGCAACCAGCATCTGTAAAGCCACAGCAGGTGTTAAAGAAGCAGATTACAACACACAGGCAATCAGCAATTTGAATATTAAAAAAAGCAATGCTGGCATTCAGCTGTGTGTTTTTTTTAACAGGCATCGTCTGCCACATGTTTAGTTTTGCTGCATTTTCTTTTCATACTTTTCTCTGCCATTGTTGTTTTGTTGATTTTCCTCCTTGCCACAAGCCAGCTCACCTCTGGTCATACCCACAGGAATGCCCAAAAACATACCAAACATTATTGAAAAGTCAATTTCAGGCAAACAGAAATATTTAGGCATGAGCACACAGGGTCACAGACAAACACTGACTGATAACATACAGTATATCCCATTTATTTATTTATGGCGATTGCCATGTGGAAAAAAAAAAGTTGCAGAATGCAGCATTAAATAATCTTTGTTGAAGTGAAACAAGCGAGTAATGTGTGAAAAACTGTGACCAGTTTGCTGCTACATCGATTTGTTCAGAATTAGAGCCTGGGACTTCAGCGTTGCAATCCTGTGCTTTACCAACCGAGCCAAAGTCAAACTATATATTTTCATTAATATTATAACTATTATAACTGTTGACATTACTATTCAGCAATTTGTTTTTCTTTTTCTTTTTTTTTTCTTGGCCCATTCACCCATTTCTGTACATATTCAGAAGTTATTGAATTATATTTGTGCAAGTGTGTGTGTTGGTGTGTGTGAATGTAAGCATGAGTGTGTATTATTATGTATTACATTATCTGTGTGGGTGTATGTGGTGTGTACATGTATTGTATATGTGTATATGTTTTAACAGCCATAGTCAAGGTGATGTGGCAGTTAGACTTATAGAGCTTTTATAGTTGTGTCCCACAATAGTAATTACATAGATAGATAGATAGATAGATAGATTGATTGATTGATTGATAGATTGGAGAGGACCAATCAAACCAACAAAAGGCTTATTCTAGCTTGAGCTGCAGCTAAAAACCTGGTAAAACTGTGACCTTTTCATTTCTGTATCTTAAACATACGACACATATGATACAATCTATGATCCAACTTAACTAACCATTCCATTCCATACCATTCAGTCATGCCATTGTATTTTCAATAGAGCGTGCAAAAAACAGTTTGCTATTATCCTAAAGCTTAAACATTGTACTATAGTATAGTATGTGGTTCTTTGATGAGGTGGAATGTTTGCAGTATGCTTTTTTAATCACAAAATGAACAGCATGCAAGTCTTTTACAGTCACCGAGCTGAGAGAGCTCAGAGTGAGCAGACACGTGGATAAAATCAAGCTAAAGCCTTACAGCCACAAAACCCTTAGGCTGGTACTTATATCATCCGCCCCATAAATCTGTAAAGCAAAATGTCTACTGTTCCCTGTTTTATGTACAACCACCTTGGTTGTTCGGCGCCTTAAGCTACTGTGTTTTAACTTCAGGAAACAGTGCTGCCACATTTCAAACCTTTCAGATGGGAAGATTAGTGTGTAAACGCCTGAGGATTACAGTGGATGCACCATCAGCAGTTCTCTGTCTATAGCCATTCACCTGCGCGCTGTGATAGTTTCCTCTTTTCACCAAGCATGCACGCAACAAGAGATTTACAGATTTACAAAGGTACAGGAAAGAGGCTGTGTTGCTTCATCAATAAAGGCAACCTTTAAATCAACAACGACTGTGCCTCCTTTGACAGCCTGTCACAGCCATGTTCAAGTGTGTTGTTGTCATCTTTAGGTAATCAGTTGCTGGGACCTCAGTGCTTTATCACACAGCCTTCCTGTGATGGTCACCTTATCCTGAGTGGCTTTAGTTCATTCTTATTCCCATGGCAACTAAGGCACCACGTATGGCTTTATATATTACCGTCATGGGAAAAGAGTGTGCTTCCAACTGTTACTGAATTATCCGCTTTCCAAGGATATTTATCAATATTATGCATTTTGAATCTACAGATTTTTTTGAACCTCAGATTTCATGGAAACCCATTAAATTAAAATCAAATGCATCCAATGAAAGTGTATTTATTATTTTATTTTGTTATATTTTATTTAGTCGTTCATACATTTCCGTAGTCATTCTTTTATTCATATCCTGCCATCATGGTAAATGGGATTGGGGACATTATGTTGTCATGTTGCTGCCTGTGTGTCACCTTAATACCATTCAAGACTGTACTGTACAACACAGTGACTCAAAAGCAATACATGATAGGATCTCAACATTTACCCCACAGATTTTCATGCATCTTTATAGATAAATTTGCACATTATGTTGAAAACTAATATTCTTGAAACTACTGCTTATTGCTTTAAGATACAGAGTTCATGTAAGTAACTCTAGATTTTAGCCAATATTCAATAATATCAACTATTGTGATATTTGTGTTCATATGAAATATTGAAACATGAAATATCATATATATCATGCAGCATGTCTATGCAAGATAACTCTTTAGTAGTGAGCCTAGTTGTTTTGAAGGCATTATTCTCAAAGGTGTTGGAAATTTCAGTTTAATATTTGTATCTGCGGGTGCAATTTTAAACATGATTACAATAGGATATCCATGTTGTTTTTGCAGTCTGTTCATAAAAGTGCTTCTGGGGTTTAATATGGATTTTTGGTTATTGCTTTATTTAAGTTGTATTTGATTAAAAAAATGTTTTTACATTTTTGGTACTGCAGCTACAGTAGTGGCAAGTTACTTATGCAACTGTTGAATAGAAGCACAGAGTGACAGTAATAGCATGCACAGGTTATTTTGATGGTACACATGACAATTTTGATAAATGTGAAATGTACACAAAATATACATAAAATATTTAATATAGGAAATTTTAGAGATTTTAGAGAGAATATAGACTAAAATAAAATGAATTTTGTGATAATATTGTATAGTGCAAAAAAAAAAGACAGTATTGTTACATTGCCCAAGCCTTCTGTACCACCCATGTGTTAAATGAAAAGTATGCTGACATAGAAATATTAGCCAATCAATGCAATAATTAGATGAATTAATGAATTAATGTTTAATTAATGATGTTCAATATATCATTGCATTATGGTGGGACAGCTCATATGTGTCTTATTTTTGTTTAGCTTAGCTCACTTTGCTGTGATCCTTGCAAATGAGCCTTGAGACAGCGTCGCTTTATAAGGACACTTTGAATTTTCACCTCATTTTACAATAAATCATGTACCGTCACTGACTTGTCTGCTCAGCCTCTACCCATTCCGCAAGTGCCACGCTCATCTAATTCTGCATGTTTGCAGCATTTTTAGTTGAGGTACACAGTCACAATTAGGCGTGCATGTCTTTGATCCTTATTCATCAACTGCTGACATGAAAAATTAATTCCCTTTTTCGGTTCTAATTAGCAATCTGCCTTAGCATGTGCTACCGTGGCACTAGGTGCGTTTTATTCATTCACAGAGGCTCCTCTAATGTCAGCATAAAGCCTTGACAAGCCAGTCATGCCTCAGCTGGGAGTCAGGTGTCATATCATTCATACTGTCAAGTTGTAAGTATTGTTAATTCAGCAGTGGGAAGGCGAGGGGAAAGGCGTTTCTTTCAAAGGACAGTGCCACAATGATATACCGCTCTCTCAGTGGCCAAGACTTAGAACTTTAAAAAAAAACAACAACACACTTTCTACTTTCTTTTGGAAATGTTTTATGGATTTTAGAAGCCCCATTTCACCAGATATTATTTGACAGAGGCTGCAAGGTGCATTATTGTCATAGAATGTATTCTTTTGCTCAGAGATTACTAAGGAAATGATGCACAATGATTTCTGGATT